>BQNB010028013.1:0-41494 GCA_026074375.1 Tanacetum coccineum
GAGTGGGGTAGAGGGGGAGGGTGATGTTTAGGTGTGGGTCGACAAGGTGCAGAGGATGGAGGAATAGTACTGGTTCATTTGGCGGGTAGTGAAAAAGTGTTTGAACTTTGGCAAAAATCAGTCCCCCAAAGTGTATACTAAGCTTGCACCCACGGTCCTATATGGTTTGCATAGTTAGTCCTTGATGACTAACTGAAATAAGATAACTGATTTATTAGTTTGGGTCGTTAAGTGGTGTAAGGTTTAGGATTGGGGATTGGGCCATTTAAGTTTATGGGTATTTATAGAAAAGGTGGGCTTTGTGGTTTAAATAAAATGGGTTTAGTATATAGGTGGGTTGATCCGGGCCCACTAGGTGGGTACGGGTTGGCCCATTAACTTTTTCTTCCGTTTCGGCTCCGTCTTTGACTTTGACTTTGTCGGGGTTGACTTTGGTTAACTTTTTGACTTCTCACGCTCTTTTCCATTCCGTGCTCGGTTTTGTCCGTTTTGGCTTCGTTTTTGTCATTTTCTTAGATATCCGGTACCTGCATAATATAGATGCAAAACATACAAATACGATGTATTTTTGGTACGTTTTTGGTCATTTAAGCATATTTTTAATGGTCAAAGGTATGTGTATTTAAACACATACCAACATAACAAGTGAAAGTAACATGATTTCATATGAACAATATCTAAACAAAACTAAAAATACGATTGTTCAAAATACTTCATCTTCTACACAACACAAATCAATGATAATGTTTGTCATTGAAGAGATGTCAAATCAAGTTTCTAAATGTAATAAGGTAGATAAAGAAAATAAAATGATAAATGAGTCATTAACTGTTGAGCTTGAAAGATATAAAGAACAAATCAAAATTTTCAAAGAAAGACAACAATTTGATTTAAATGATAGAGAAAAGTATATTGATGGTCAACTGAGAAAGGTTATTATCGACCAAAATGCAAACGTTGCGGGTTTTGAAAATCAGATTCACTCATTAAAACAACTTAATAAAACTGTTGAAAGTCATAAGACTTTGTCAACAACGGCTGATCTTTTAAAAATAGAATCTAAGGCAAAAAAGGATAAGTATCTCGATGAGATAATTGAATTAGAATAGAAAAACAAGGCTTTAAACAATGTGATTTACAAAATGGGTCAATCAACACAAACAATGCATATGTTGACAAAACCTCAAGCTTTTTATGATGAAACTTATAAAACAGAACTTGCTATCAAAATCCTTTATATCTGTCTCAAGCTCGAAGAAAAGTACATGCTTTGTATTGTGGTAATACAATTGTTAAGCAGCATGCTGCATTATCTGTCATTGATACTGAGGAAACATTAGAATTGGCTGAAGAGAGTAGATTAAAGATGCATGCTAAACAAAATGATCCAATTATACAAGAAAAGAAAGTTAATATTGCACCCATTGACTATGTTGCATTGAATAAATTGTCTGAGCATTTTGTGAAGCATTTTGTGCCTTAAGAGCAACTCTCTATAGAATTGCCATTTTGGTTACCCATCTCAAAACCTTTTTTAGAAATACCACCAGTTTAACCAGAACCAGCTCTAAAGGAAATTCCTTATGAACTTCCTACAATTAGTTTAGTTAAAGATAGTTTTAATAAAAGAGAAAGAACTATTGCTTGAAAATGAATGTTTATTGGAGCTTCTTTTATCTCAAGATCTTGTGCATACTGCTGAGAATTCTTTAGCTGAAATTATTGATTATCAAAGTATGGAAAAGAGTTTTCTTAATGAATATTCTGAGTGTGTTGAACTTAAGGCTGAGCTTTCGAAAAAGAATGAAATGGTTGAAAAGGTTGTTTATGATGAACTTTCAAAACAATGTGCCAGATTGGAAAACAGATGTATTTCTATTGAAATAAAAATGAAACAAAATAAAGAAAGTTTTCAAAACAACCAACCTCAAAACAATCAGGTTGCTCCCGAGTTTCCTACATTTTTGAAATAAATAAATTAAAAGCTCAGCAAGAAGCGAAAAACAACTCAATCAGCAAATTGAAAGACCATATTGGCACTTTAAATGGCAAAGGTGTGTCTGAGTGTGATAAATCTGAGAATATATCCAAAGTAATTACCCTAGGGATGTATAAAATAGATTTAGAACCTCTTTCTCCTAAACCGCTAAGAAATAAGGAAGCACATGTCGACTATCTTAAACACACATAGGAAAATACTGATACACTTCATGAAATACTTGAACAAGATAGGGGACTAAAGCCTCTAGATAGTGACTTAAACTTTGCTTATAAGTTTATTAAATGAATTCAGAAATTACTTGTTTATGTTAGTGCTACATGCCCTAGTTCAGTAAAACCAAGTGAGAAAATGATTGCAGTTACACCAAGAAACACAAACAGGAAATTTATGTTTGTAGAACCTAGTACATCATCGAGTAACACACAGAAATAGGTAGCCTCTTGCAAAACTAATGATGCTAACAAACCTTTGTTGCCTTTTACATGAGTAATCAGTTTTACTAGTGCTAGCGGATCAAAGCCTCCAAGCAATACCAAGAAAAATAGGATCTTGCGACCAAAAAGTAGCAACCAGAAGAATAAAGTAGAAGATCACCTTAGGAGCGTTAACTCTAGTCCAAATAAAAAGAATCGTGTTTCTAAACCTGTCTTTAATGTAAATGTTAAGCATTCTGTTTCAAATGTGAATTATGAGCTTATTTGTGCTACATGTAATGAATGTATGTTTGATGCAATTCATGATTTGTGTGTTCTTAATTATGTTAATGATGTGAATGTGCGTGTTAAATCTAAATCTGTAAAGAGCAAAAAGAAGAAAGTTTGGAAACCTACGCGCAAAGTTTTCACGAATGTTGGATATAGTTGGAAACCTATAGGTAGGATCTTCACTATAGATGGATATAAATTCCCTTTAAATAGGATAAACTCCACTACTGTAGTGCCTCCTAGGATACCAACACTTACAAAAGTTGTTAAGAAAACTCAGCCCAGTAGTAACAATTCAGGAAAACTTAAGAATATAACCAATATAGATTCGAGTAGCAAATCTAAGAGCGTAGAGTCTAAGATTTCTAACAACTCAGAACCTAACAAAAATTGGGGATCCAATGTTTCTACTTCTCCATCTTTTTCGCGTGTCTATTTTAGGTCGTTCAAATCGTCCTTTGGTATCTGGACTCAGGTTGCTCCAAGCACATGACCAGGAACCGCTCTTAGCTCATCAAATTTGTTAGCAAATTCATAGGTATTGTTAGATTTGGAAATGATCATGTTGTAGTTATTTGAGGTTATGGGGATTATCAGATTGGCAATGTCATGATTTCTTGGGTTTACTACATGGAGAGGTTAGGACATAACTTATTCTTAGTAGGGCAGTTTTGTGACTCTGATCTCAAAGTGGTATTTCGTAAACACACATGTTTCGTTTGTGACATGGAATGTGTTTATTTAATCAAGGGATCTAGGGGCTTAAATTTATACACTCTATCTCTGGAAGAAGTGAAGAAATCCTCTCCAATTTGTCTCTTGTCAAAAGCTTTAAAGACTAAGTCTTGGTTATGGCACCAAAGGTTGTCTCATCTAAACTTTGGTTATATCAATAAACTTGCCAAAGAAGGTCTTGTCCGAGGGCCTCCTAAATTAAAGTATTAGAAAAAGTACTTGTGTTCTGCCTGTTCTTTAGAATAGAGCAAGAAACACACCCACAAACCCAAGTCTGATAACTCGATTCTAGAAAAGTTGTATCTATTGAACATGGATCTATGTGGTCCAATGAGAATTGTAGTATTAATGGGAAGAAGTACATTCTGGTTATTGTTGATGACTACTCAGGGTTTACTTGGGTAAAGTTTTTATGATCAAAAGATGAAACTCCAGAGATTGTGATTAATCTGCTGAAGAAGATTCAAGTTCGTCTAAATCTAACAGTCCATAACATACAAACCAATAATGGAACAGAGTTTGTGAATCAGACTTTGCAAGCCTATTATGATGATGTCAGCATCTCACACCAAACTTCAGTTACGCGTACTCCACAATAGAACAGTGTTGTTGAAAGACAAAGCTGCACTTTAATGGAAGCTACTCATACGATGTTGATATTTTCTAAGGCTCCATTATTTCTATAGGCAGAGGCATTCGCGGCAGCTTGCTATACCTAAAACCATTCTTTGATTCCTAGAAGTCACAATAAAAAACCATATGAACTCGTTCATGATAGAAAATCCGACTTAACATACTTTCACATCTTTGGTGCGTTATGCTATCCAACTAATGACGGTGAAGATACGAGTAACCTGAAGCCCAAAGCTGATATTATAATTTTTGTTGGCTATGCACCAGGTAAGAAGGATTACCGAATCTATAACAAAAGAACCCGATTGATCATGGAAACAATCCATGTAGAATATGATGAGCTGATAATGATGGCTTCTGAAGAATTCAGTTCAGGACCCGAGCTTCAACTTATGACTCCTAGAACAATCAGTGCAGGACTCTTGCAGAATCCTCCCTCTATAACACCTTATGTTCCACCAACTAAGAATGATTAGGATTTGTTTTCCAACCAATGTTTGATGAGTACTTTAATCCTCCTCCAAGTGTTGTTTCTCTAGATCCTACAGCTGCTGCTCCAAGATCTGCTGATCCGACTGGTTCACCTTCATCAACTTCCATTGATCAAGTTGCACCCTCTATGAGTACCTCATCAACAATACAAGAAACACAGTCTTATTATTTCTAAAGGTGTTGAAGAACAATTACAACCAGCATAGCTTATTGATTATCCATTTCTCGATATTCTTACTTTAAAACCAAGTTCTCAATAATCATCATCAAATGTGCAACTAGCCAACCCACCTTTTGAATACATCAGCAAATGACGAAGATCTATCCCTTAGAAAATGTGATCGACAATCCTTCTCGGCCTGTCTCAACACGTAAACAACTATTAGTTGATGCCATGTAGTGCTACTTTGATGCTTTCCTCACCTCCATCGAACCAAAGAACTTTAAAGAATCATTGTTTGAATCTTCATGGATTGATGCAATGCGAGAAGAAATTTACAAGTTTGAATGACTGGATGTTTGGGAGCTCGTACTTTGCCCAGATTTAGCCATGATAATTAAACTAAAGTGGACCTTCAATGTAAAGCAAGACGAATTTAGAGGAGTACTGAAAAACAAGGTAAGGCTTGTAGCTAAGGGATATCGTCAAGAAGAAGGAATTGACTTCGAAGACTCTTTCGCACATGTTGCTCGCATAGAAGCTATCTGAATCTTCATTGCAAACGTTGCTAACAAGAACATGACTATCTACCAGATGAATGTCAAGACAACTTTCTTAAACGGCGAGCTACGTAAAGAAGTCTATGTTAGTCAATCGAAGGGCTTTGTAGATCCAGAAAATCCTACCCACGTGTACAAGCTGAAGAAAGCCCTGTATGGATTAAAGTAGGCTCCACGGGCTTGGTATGATATGTTGTCAAGCTTTCTACTGTCTCAAAAGTTCTCCAAAGGTGCTGTCGACCTACATTATTCACAAGAAGAGAATGCAAAGACATTCTTATGGTACAAATTTATGTCGATGATATAATATTTTCATGCTACTTGGGTGCGTTTTGATGCAAAGGAGAAAGGTGATTGCATATGCATCCTGACATCTAAAAATCCATAAGAAGAATTATACCACCCATGATTTAGAACAGGGGGTTGTGGTATTCGCTCTTAAGAACTGGAGACACTATTTGTACGAGGTAAAAAGTGTTATTTATATTGATCATAAAAGTCTTCAGCATATCTTTGATCAAAAGGAGTTGAATATGCGTCAGAGGCGATGGATTGAGCTCTTTAGTCATTATGACTGCGAGATACGCTATCATCCAGGAAAGGAAAATGTAATGGCTGACGCGTTAAGCAGGAAGGAAATGGTTAAACCAAGGCGAGTATGAGCCATGTGTATGACAATCCAATCGGGGGTTACGGATAAGATATTGGAAGCGCAAATTAAGGCATCAAAGGTTGAAAATGCTCCAGCAAAAATGCTGCGTGGCCTAGACCAACAAATGGAAAAGAGGGAAGATGACGGTTTATATTTTTTGGATCGAACTTGGGTGCCATTGATAAGTAATGTAAGAACCGTAATCATGGATGAGGCTCATGCAACAAGGTACTCTGTTCATCCGAGAGCGAATAAGATGTACCATGACCTTAGAGATATGTATTGGTAGCCAGTCATGAAGAAGGATATAACCATTTATGTTAGAAAGTGTTTGACTTGCTCAAAAGTGAAGGCTGAACACCAAAGACCCTCGGGATTGTTACAACAACCAGTTATTCCTGAGTGGAAATGGGAGAAAATAACTATGGACTTTATTATAAAATTGCCGCGTACTAGTAGTGGGCACCACACGATTTGGGTGATTGTGGATAGAATGACTTAATCTGCATATTTTTTAGCGATTCGTGAGGATTACCAAATGGAAAAATTGGCAAGAATTTACATCAATGAGATAGTGGCGAGGCATGAAGTGCCGGGGTCAATTATATCTGACCGTGATGGTTGATTTACCTCACAATTTTGGCAAACATTACAGAAAGATTTGGGGACATGAGTACGACATATCCTCCTCAAACTGATGGCTAGAGCGAGCGTACTATTTAGACATTGGAAGACATGCTTAGGGCATGTGTTATTGACTTTGGAGGAAGCTGGGATACTCACGTTCCCTTAGTTGAGTTTTCCTATAATAACAGTTACCACTCGAGTATTAGATGTGCCCCATTTGAAGAATTGTACGGAAGGAAATGTAGATCACCTGTACTTTGGGCTGAAGTTGGAGAGAGTCAGTTAATTAGCCTGGAAATTGTTCAAGAAACCACTAACAAAATTTTTTAGATAAAGGAGATGCTCAAGGCGGCAAGAGATCGCCAAAAGAGTTATGCGGATAATCGACGTAAGCCTTTAGAATTCAGTGTCACCTTAGGATAATCGACGTAAGCCTTTAGAATTTAGTGTTGGCAAGAGATCGCCAAAATACTAGCAGTAGACCCAGCTGAATTTTGGGGACAAAATTCTTCTAAATCGGGGATATTGTGACATCCGTCACCAAATCAGGTTAGTCAACTTTGACTATTAACCGGACATTTTGCTATCTAGTTAGACTTATGTGCCTATGTGATTCCTAAGACTTAGAGCATGCGTAATTTTAGAAGTTAAGTGGTTTAGCCACTTTATTTTCTTTAGTGGGGTCTTTATGATGAGATCCCTATGTATTGACGTTTGCATTAAACGTTGAATTTATTCGTTTAGCGCATTACTAAGCATCGTGGATGCCTATCGAGTACTATATATATTGGTGATTTAAGTCCATAATAATAAAAATAATAAATGTTGTAGTCTAAATATTATGTATTGTACTTTTAATAATGACTTGCTAAACATTATAACAAAAAAATATTATTATAATGATACTAATAAATAGGAGTGAATCAGTAGCATGAATAGATAAGAATGAATTATCATTTCTGAAGTAACATATTTAGACCTTTCTATCAAATTTAATTTTTCTTTAAACACTAAAAACAAATGAATGTGTCAATATTTAAAACTCTCATAACCACACAAGGCGTCCCAATAACAAAAATGATCTCGTGAATATCATAGTGGTACTAATAGATAACTAATACATATCTATTTTACTTGCGATTTGCGTCCACCTGACGTATGCTCGAGTTTTATCTTGTTTCGTTTATATAGCAAATGTTTATATAAAATTATGTACAAATGTTTATATAAAATTAAGTTATGTTAATAAAACACACCAAACTAAAAGTTTCATTTGCGCCTTATAGCGTAAATAAGGCAGTACAACCCCTACAATACCTATCAACATCTATCATTAAAAAACAAAAAAAACTAAATGGCAATCTAGATTGAAAATAAATAGAGTTGACTAACATTTCAAAACGCCACACTTTGTTCCCTTTAAAACTGATTGCCAATCAATCAAGTCATTTCTCCAAGTTCAAGCTTGTGTTCGAGTTTGTGTTTCGGTTATATTTCTATTGATCGTATTTTTGGTGTTTGGGTTGGTTCAAACTCGTGTTCCATTCTGGTCTCTAATCTGCTCTCGTCATTCTTAGAGATTAATTGCTCAAGCATATTGTGCACCTTATCTCTTCTGCTTTCAAGGTGAGTTTAATGGCCCCTTTTTATATATTTTCTTAGGGGAAAATGATACTCAAAGTCTATTTCAATTTCTTTTTGCTGTGCTAATTACTTTATTCCTTTGGATAAACTGGTGTGTTGATAACGCTTAAATTATACATATTTTTATTTGCGTTATCTGTGCTTTTATGTATATATATTAGTTAATTATAATAACTTTTGATACTTAATCAAGTACATTTGCTATTGTTGGTTCTAGGTATGTGTCGTGGAAGAAAACGGAAGAATACATAAAGATTTGAAGATTAAACGAAGAAATAACTCAAGTTGAACGCTTCCCGACACCTGTTCACTGTTTTGGCCATAACTCGGTCATACGAACTCGGATTGACGCGATTATGGTGGCCACGCGAAGAGAATTCAATTATCTACAACTTTAAAAAAAGGCCAAATGCTGAAAATGCCCCAAGTAAGCCACACTTCCCAAATGTGCGACGCAATTTTCACAAAATCCCAAGTACGGCGTACAAAATAAAAATGTGCGCCACACTTTCAGTCTAATGCATTAAAAACATGAATTTAGCCTCAAAATTGACCACATTCATCCTTTTCTTGGTCTCCAAGTAAAATTTACCCTATAAATACCCCCTTTGATGTCAGGGAAACATACACCAACACATATCTAACACACACAATCCCCAAATCAAGTGGGAGAGGAGGAAGGATTGGTGAGGATCCTTGGATCCTTTGATCCAAACACCCCTTCTCACCATCATGTTACCACCACTCTCCACCATGATATCCCACTCTCAACACCAGAGGACGGATTGGTGCGGATCCTTGAATCCTATGATCTAAACACCCCTTCCTATCACCATGTTACCACCACTCTCCACCATGATTTCCCACTGAAACACCATCATATCTAGACCACATATCATCTATTTCTAGAATCTAAACACTTTCCACTTTGATTCTTAGAGGATTCACACCAAATTCTTTTAAGATCATCACCATAAACCTTGTTACCAAACACTCTATTTGGTGATGTATTGTGGATTTTTAGAAGTTACTTGGTATATTTTGGGTTATCTCAGTAGCATTTGGTTGTTGGTTGATCATGGAATTAATAGTTTTGTGTTGGTGGTTATTGTAGTTGAAATATTGGTTTTGTTACTTTGTTCTCATATGTGAAACATGATATAATATTTGGAATATTTTGCTATGACTTATCAATATACATGTTTATGAATTTAATGTTATCTTTTCTTGGATCCTTGTTTATCCATTGACTAAATGTTGCAACTATTATAGGTTGAAAGAGTTAGTAGTAATGGTTGATTTTGAGTCGTGAATCAATATCATACTTGTGAGAATTGTATGGTAAATTGATTAACAACCAAGTAGAATGATGTTGAAGACCCTTCCTTATGTTGACCGACCGGGTTTGGATAAATTCATATACATGCATATATGATATAAACCATGCTTATTGCACTCATGATGATGTAGTATATAGGTCGAAAGGATTCTATGTTATCATTTGTAGATATGCTTGTTATTATGATTACCCGTCATATATGACTTGCATGATTTGTTTATATAAAGTCTTGATTTGATTATCCGTGACAATCATTTAGCCTTTTTACTTAATAAATAATATGTGAATTGCTACAAATCCCGTGGAAGGACCTGGACTTACCTAATACTATATTACACTCAAATAGGATATACTTGCCCGAATGTTATGTTTTTAGTCATAATCGGTATCTCTAGCTATTATAAATTTAAAACTTGTAAAAAACACACATCAAGTTTTTGGCGTCGTTGTCGGGGATTTGTTTAGTTGTTCTTAGTTTGTTTGCTAGTCTTGTGCATGTTTCGTGTGTTTAAATTTCTTAAAAACCTTAAATAATGTCTTCTGTTGCTGCAAGTGCACCGTACTTCCCCTGTTGTCGTTTGATATTTTGCAGGTCTATACCCAAAGTGCACCAGTTTCACACCAAAATCGCCGTACTATTTTGCAAATCAAAGTTTATAAACTTGTCGTACAGTTTTCTAGCAAACTGAACCAAAATATTGTTTTTCTTCAGGAAGTACGCTGCACATACAATTTGTGCGCGGGTTTTTCTGAAAACCTAGAAAGTACGCCGCACTTTCTATAGAATTCCACCAGAAGGATTTGAATTAAAACCAAAACCAAAACCCAAAACTGCTTTTGTCATGTTATATAATCATTTGATTATATTACCTTGTGAAACTGTTCATATTTAGTTTATCCTAAAAAAATTAAAAAAAACATAAAATTTTCAGAAAAGCCGGCACACTTTTCCTAAAGTACGCCGCACTTATCTATCTAAGTAAAAAAATTATATCTTTTTATCTATTTATCCTTATTTTCTATATAATAAAAATTAAAATATATCTAATATATATAAATATATAAAATATATAAAATGTTTTTGAACTTTGTGGGTGTGTTCGCTGGAAACCATCACGAGACTATAGATCATCCACTCGAGACACCGAGGGGTTTTGTAAAATCCGTGATTTAACCAGGTTAGTGATACCTTTAGATATGGCTAAGCGTTCATTTTGTGTGATTCTTGTGTGCTATGTGTAATATATATGTGCTAAGTGGTTTGAATAGGTGTGTGTTATTGTTTTGAGGTGTATGATCATCTCATTTTGAGTGCGTTTGTGTTTAGTGATAAGTACTCCATTTGTTCACGTATAGTGATAATAGAAAATAAAGGCGTATTGCATGCAATGTTACGTAAATAGTTGGATGATTTTGGGTTAAGCGTTTAGGGGAAATGTATTATGTTGGAGATAAGTTAAGTGAGTGAAATATAGAAGTTTGTAGCAAACTTTCTAAATATAGAAAGTGAAATGTGAAATGAAAAGTTATTTTTAGAAAGTTTAATAAGTAGCGTTTATGTAAAAAGGTTTACACAAACTAGCTTAGGTTTTTATAAAAACTTAAGGTAATGAAGATAATTAGTTATTTAATAAATAAATAAATAAAATAAAATAAATATAAGTAAAAGGAATTTGATTCCTAATCTAGTTAGTAAAGTATCTTGGGATTATCTTAAACCTTATTATAAAGCCTATAAATACCAAAAACCTTCATCCCCTTGTATTTTTGTGTTCCTAACCGATTTTCTCATGAAGAAAGAAAAAAAGATTTTTTTTATCAAGATCAAGTTAGAGATTTAGTGTTTCAAGAATCAAGGATTTAGGTATGTTCGTAAACCCTAGTTGTTTAGTTATCTTTAAATCATGTAACAATTAATATGATGGATCATTAAGGTTTTAAAATTTATGTAATTAAGGATGTGTTAATCATGCTAGAGTGTTTAGGGTTTAATTAGGATCATATTGATGTAAACGGTTAGGCTTAAATCGCGTTAATTTGTGATTTAGAGTTGAGCAGATTTTAGGGTTGTGTTCAACTATTGATATCTCCATGTTAAAAACGTTTTTTGATATGATTCAAGTGCCTAAATTATAGTTCAAAGAATCTGTTTTTCAAAAAGTCCAGCCTCGAATGATTTGGAGTTCTGGAAGTTGGTTAATATTGGTTACAAGAAAACTTGTCAAAACAATAAATACGGGTCAGAATTAGGTCATGTTTAGGAGGGTAAAACCCTAACTTAAAAGTAGAATTAAGGTTAGCCAATCTATAGTAATTAAATTCTATATGTATATAAAGAAACCCTAGTAGGATAACTTCTGATTATGTGTCTAAGTATCGTATTTAGGGCCATACATTTTAGTGTGCAATCATATCCGAATTGGGACAGTTTTGAAGTTGGATTTTATTTGGGATGGTTGCACATGTAATGAGTAGTTGGGAATCACAAGGTAGTTAGTAAACTCATAAATGAACTTAGGTGATATTTGGTATAATTTACGAAGGTAAGCAAGTAAGGGTTTTAAGAAGGTAAACTTACACTAAAATTGTGCACTTTTGAATAAAATTGTAGTTAACTAGTGTAATGAGTTAATGAAGTGGTTAAGGTTGGGCATGGTGCCGAGGTGACCCATGATGGTTAATCAAACCCTTAGACATCCATCATATGTGTGTTACATGGACTAGAGCTTTTAGCTTGGTCGCGTGTAACCGTGTTTATTTATTTGTATAGTTGCATGATAGGAATTGGAAGCTACATTTTGAGCATTCAGGTGAGTTACATAGTCCCACTCTTTATTGCATTTTAAACTTGGGATGGAAATGATGCAAGTGTTGAAATGCGTTTTAAATTGCTGTGATTATGTGTTAGTGTAAATTCATGGACTATTATGTGACTGATATGCATTATGTGCTACATGTTATGTGATGTGATATTGATGTGTGAACCAAGTCAGGAGAGTTACTAGCGGGTCTTCATGGCCTGTTTAGTGGAAGGAATTGTTGCCTAGTCAGGAGGATTACTTGTGGGTATCCATGGCCTAAGCTAGAGGGAAAGAAATTTGGTATGATCCAAGAGTGATTGAGGTCATCTGCTTGGTGTTTGAATGATTGATTAGATTGAATTGCATGTTAGCTTATATGTTAGTTAGCATAATTGTCATGCAAAAGTATTGTTTTATAATCTCAGTAATTGAATAAATTGTTTTGGGATGATTGATTATGTGTGTCTAAAAACCTATGTTTCTCACCAACCATTGTGTTAACGAATAAGCATCATTTTCAGGTATTCAGCAGTATGAGGTTATAGTTAGGAAAAGTGGCTAGATGGACCGTAGGCAGCTGGCGAAGTTTAGTTATCTAGATTTCGTTATTTGTTTAGATGATAAATGTTATTTGTTTTGCTTTGTTAGGATGTATGATTGTTTGCATGTCATGACGTTGGCATGAACTGCCTTCATTTCAATGTCAGATGCCTTTTGGATTTTGTTGATGTGTTTGGGTATTTTCATGACACTACGTGTCTATACCTTGTATTTAATGCATGTTTTAGTTTCTCTATATAGACGCTAATGTGTTGTGATGATTCCCTTTCTCATGTACCTCGCGTTGTTGCCTTGGGGTGAAATGTGACAGATTGGTAACAGAGCCAATAGTTATAGAGAAGTAGGTGGTTGAGCCTAGACTATAACCTAGGGGTCCTTCTTGTAGATGCATTTAGGGCTTAAGTGTTTAATGTTATAACTGCTATGCTTCCCCTTTGTTTTTGCATAGCTTATATATCTCGTATTTTGCTAAGTTGTTATTTTAGTTATTTTGCCTACCATTATCTGATATGATACGTATTACTTTCTTAGTATTTTAGATAAGTTTTTCCCCCACCCATAAGAAGTTTCATTGGGGAACCGTTTTCGCAACTGGACTTAAGTGTTATAAGGAGCCTCTTGTAGAACCAAAGGAGATAGGATAGTTGATCGTTTGTCGGATGTGGGTAATAGGGTTGGACCCGCGGAGTCGGGTGATTCTTGCGAAGGCAAATTCAAACCTAAGCAAGGCCCATCATAAGTTTATCATGTCCTTTACCTCGTCATGTTGTTATTGATTATTTCTTTCAGATATTTTGTATTTTGGGAATTGTTGCGAGACTTGCGTTCTTTTATGTCATTTCTA
Source organism: Tanacetum coccineum (assembly GCA_026074375.1). Classification (NCBI taxonomy): domain Eukaryota; kingdom Viridiplantae; phylum Streptophyta; class Magnoliopsida; order Asterales; family Asteraceae; genus Tanacetum; species Tanacetum coccineum. The sequence goes on from BQNB010028013.1 coordinate 13,755, forward strand.
TTTTATTTTGATATAAGTAAGTAGTTATTTGATGGAGCATCCTTTATGTGTTAAGTTGAAGTGGTTTAAGATGTGCAATGTGGTATATGTTCTTATATGTGAATTATGTTTGAAATGGGTAATCTTGGAAGTAAGTACACGTCTGAAAGGATGCACTTATAATTATGGTGGCCAACATAATTATAAAGGCATCACACAGGTAGACTTGTGACCATGATTGCATTTATTTGTGTTTGGTTATAAGGTGGTAGTGTAATATATTTTTTTATATGTGTATTCATGATAAAGATGGTGGTATGGGTAGAGAATTATTCTCTTACCCTAATTGGAGGATATGTTAAGTTGAGTTGTATAGATAGTAAGTTTCCCTTCTATCTAGTAATTGTGGATACCTAGTATTGCTATTATAGAGGTTGCTCGTTTTCTCGGTTGTTAGTTTGGATTTCCTAAGTCTAAGCTTAGCATCCCTTTAACGTACTTTGTTAGTAAGGATACCCGATTTTCCCTATTCGATGTCTCAATGTATATTGGTTGTTCGGAATCTGCTATTTCAGATATAGGCGCGCTACGTTAGTTCTTTTGTTGCATTGATTACTCGTATGAGTATCAAACGTTTCTTTTAAGCACTAATTATTCCTAACATATTAGAGTGGATCATCACTCCCTTGGTTTTCGTAACCCCGTTGGCGACGTGTTAGTATCGATGCTTTTAGGATTGCTCTGTTGATCGTTATTTTGGATAAGACCTTACGTTTTCTTTTGTGTACGTAACGTCTTGCATGAGTTTTCTTGGACGAGTTCGTTTGATTTTATTTTGAGTATATGGTTTCTGGTATTTTCTTTCGTTTTCAAACAATAGAATTGTGTTAGGGTCTGTACGGTGTTTTACGACCCCTTTTGGTATTATGGTGTCCTTTGTTTGAGTAACATATTTTATAATTGATGTCTAATTCTAAAAACCCTTTGGAAGTATTGTGTTGGTGTTTGGAGAAAACTATGTATAAAATGATCTTTGTAAATAGATTTTATTTTATTATAAAAAGCAGGTTTAAAGTGATTCATAGTGGTAAGGTACGATACACCATTAGATAACCATCTCTAGATTTTTATGATAACGAGAATGAATTTTATAAAGATTACATTTAAGACAATTTTATTTATTATTTAAAATGATTTTATACTTAAAGTGACTTTCTTAGTTTAAAGCTGACTATTACCTTAGTTTAAAATTGATTTGTTATAAAAAACAGTATTAAATTTGGGTCCTTTCGATATACGAACAGAGTCGATCAATTGGTATATCGTCAACCCAAGTAGAATTTCTGTCTTTGTATTATTTTTTTTTATGTGTTCTTTTTGTTCTGTGTCGTGGTAACGGCCTATAGCAATCGTTTTTTTTTTTTTTTATTTGTCTTTTTTTTATTCTTTTTTATCTTTCTGTTTTCTTCGTTTGAGTGTTCACAAACCTCGCTTTGCGGTAAAATATTCGGGTAATCCTTTTCTTCAAAGGATTCTTATTTCAGATCTTTGATCCACGTCTATTTGCAATAAGTGGACAATCTCCTATGATAGCATTCCTAGCCTTTCGTCGACTCGTGATATTCGTAAACTTTGTTAACATTCAATTCGATTGTTAGTAACCCTCTTGTACTTCGGATACCGTTGATCATGGAAGCTTTATGATTGTGATTGTGGAATGACTGGTTGTCCAAGATGGAAGTTTGTGAAAGTATGTCATGAGAAAGTTTTAGGATAACGATGGAAGGCTTATAGATATACTTTCGGGTTCATGGTGAACGTACTCAAGGAGTCGTGAAAACCTTAATGAACACTAAGGTAGGTGAACCAAAATTGAGTGATATTTCCGTCGTACGAGATTTATTGATGTGTTTCCGGAAGATTTGTTGATGACCACCACGACGACAAGTTGAGTTCTGTTAGATATGAGTAAAAGACTCGGCCACCCCGTATATTTATTGTTTATAATAGTTCGTAGTTTAATAGTTAATCGTATGTCTTTCGGTTTTAAGCCGGGTACTAATACCCGGTATTTTGTAAAAACTATATAAGCCTCTTCCAACTTTGGAAGAGGCAAGCTAGTCAATAATCATTTCACTTTAAACACATACTCTCTCTCTCTAAAACATCTCTCTATGTGTTTCTCTCTCTAGAAACTAGCCCACTCACAAGAATCATCATGCGTGTTAAGAATTAACGATCCTACAATTGGTATCAGAGCTGGTTGGATTCGTGATTGATTCGTGTGGTTAATACAAGCTCAAATTCGTGGCTTATTTTTGAAGAAAAAACCCACGGCTCATATTTATTTTTGAGTTTGTTTGTTTGTTAAACTTGTTCTTTACTTGTTCTATCTACAAAACAGGTTAGATTGTTACCACTTAAAGTGTTACACAAGCTCCTAGTTCGATTTATAAGGTTATTAAGTTTGGTGTTCTTCGTGGAGGGTTGCTTCGTTTTTTATGATCCACGAAGAAATACATGTTATTGGAAGGTTAATCTTCATACACCATCTTAGTATTGCATGTTAGAGCTTTGATTCGTGGTTAAAAAGATAATATGGCTTGATTTTGCTTAATTCGTCCAAGTGTTCTTCGTGGAGAGTTGGTTAAAATATCATTTTCTAGCCGGCGGTTTGACAAAAGGTAGGGACAAGATCCGGAATTTTAGGAAAAAGTCAAAGGCGGTTTGATTATTATATTGGTGGCGATTTGCTTTAGTTCACGGCGGTTTGCTACTCTGTGATGGCGGTTTGACAGGTTAGACGGCGAGTTGATTATTTTATTAAGCAAAATGAACCGTTACCATGGCCAAAATTTGATATCCAAGGCGGGTTGATTATAAAATTACACGGCGGTTTGAGTTTCTCTTAGCCGGCGAGTTAACTAAGGTACACAGCGGTTTGATTTGTGTTAGCCGGCGAGTTGACAAAGTTCGCGGCGGTTTACCTGACATAATACACGGCGAGTTACTCAAGGCGGTTTGCTAAACCTCACGGCGAGTTGCCACAAATGGCAGCGGTTTGCTAAATATCATTTGGCAGCGGTTTGCTTTAAATATTGGCGGCGGTTTGAGTTTTAAATACAAGCGGCGGTTTGCTCAAATTCACGGCGGTTTGGTTTATATTTTTAGCGGCGGTTTGATTTGTTAATACACGGCGGTTTGGTCATTTTCAGTGGCGGTTTGCTTAGGTTTTTGGTGACGGTTTGAGTACATTAAGGGTGGCGGTTTGCTTACATATTAAAGGAAAATATTCACTTTAGGCAAATTGGACTTTGAACTTTAAATCGACAAACGTTAAACCTAATCTAAACATTATAATAAACCATAAACAAGGACTTAACCGACAAATCAATCAACAATCAAACATTAACATCAAACGATCATTCATTTTGTGGTATATCCTATATCATAACACGGGGTCGATTCTTGGATTTGGCTAGTTTCTTAGAGAGAGAAACACTTGAGAGGCTTAGCATCCTCAAGCGGATGGACAAAGTAAACGTATGATTCAGACTTTGGAGGATATAATAAGGGCATGTGTTATCAATTTTGGTGGTAGTTATCAATTGAGCATTCGGTGTGCTCCGTTTGAAGCTTTGTATGGTAGGAAATGTAGATCGCCTATTCTATGGGCAGAGATTGGAGAGAGTAGTTTGATTTAGACCCTAGTTAGTGCAAGAAACGACTGATAAGGTAGTGTTGGTAAAGGAAAAGCCTAAAGCGCGAGAGATCGTCAAAAGAGTTATGTTGATTATGGGCATAAGCCGTTAGAGTTTGAGGTGGGAGATTGTGTATTGTTAAAGGTGACGCCTAGGAAGGGCATAGTTTATTTTGGAGAGAAGGGTAAGTTAGCACCGAGATATGTAGGTCCATTGAGATCCTTGAAAGGATTGGCCTTGTAGCTTATAGGTTGAGGTTACCTGAGGAGTTGAATAGCGTGCATGACACTTTTCATGTGTCAAATCTAAAGAAGTGTTCTGGCGGATGCTAGTTTGCATGTGCCATTGGATGAGATCAAGGTCGACAAGACACTTCGTTTTGTCGAGGAACCTGTAGAGATTATGGAACGAGAAATTAAGAAGTTAAAACGTAGGAATATAGCGCTTGTGAAAGTTAGGTGGAATTCGAAACGTGGTCCTGAGTTTACTTGGGAACACAAAGACTAGATGAGGATTAAGTATCCACAGTTGTTCGTGGACCGAGTTGTTGAGCCTGCTAGTTAAATCTCGGGATGAGATTTCCTCAAAGAGGAGATACTGTAACATCTGTGATTTAATCGGGTTTGTGATACCTTTAGAGATGGCTAAGAGTTTGTTTTGTATGATTTCTTGTGTGCTATGTGTTAAATATGTGTGCTAAGTGGTTTGAATAGGTGCATGATATCATTTTGAGGTGTATGATCATCTCATTTTAAGTGCGTTTATGTTTGGTTATGAGTATTCCATTTGTTCACGTATAATGATAATGGAAAGAGTGCCGTATCGCATGCAATGCTATGTCAATAGTTGGATGATTTTGTGTTAAGCGTTTATGGGAAATATATCATGTTGAAATAATTAAGTGACCGGGGTGAGAGAATTATGAAGTTTGTTGCAAACTTTCTAAATATAGAAGTGAAAAGCGAAAATGAAAGTTATTTTTAAAAGGTTGTAGTTGCGTTTTATGTAAAAAGGTTTACCCAAATTAGCTTAGGTTTTTATGAAAACTTAAGGTAATGAAGATAATTAGTTAATTAATGAATAAATAAAAAAATAAAAAATATATATATAGGGGTGATATTCGGCCGATTTAAAAAGAAAAAAAAAGGAAAAAAAGTTTGACTATAATTAGGATTTCGGATATAATACAAAACCAATAAAACCCTAAATCACTTCTTTCTCCCCTCTCTCCCTTGTGATCAGCCGAAACCCTCAAGAAAAGAAAAAAAATGATTTTTTTATCAAGATCAAGTTGGTGATTTAGTGTTTCAAGAATCAAGGATTTAGGTATGTTCATAAACCCTAGTTGTTTAGTTTTCTTTAAATCATGTAACAATTAATATGATGGATCTAGGGTTTACATAAAATACAGATTACATATGAAATTTAATGATGGTATAATGATTAGGGTTAGTTTAGGGTTATGATCATGCATGTTGCATGTTAGGGTTTGCGTTAGAACATGATTTAGAGTTGAGCATCAATTTAGGGATTGTGTTAAACTATTGATATCTAGATGTTAAAAACGTGTTTTGATATGATTCAAATGCCTAAATTGTAGTTCAAAGAGTCTATTTTTCAAAAAATCTGGCCTCGAATGATTTGGAGTTCTGGAAGTTGGTTAAATATTGGTTACAAGAAAAGTTGTCAAAATAGTGAATACGAGTCAGAATTAGGTCATGTTTGGGAGGGTAAAACCCTAACTTAAAAGTGGAATTAAGGTTAGCCAATCTACAGTGATTGGTTCTTTATATTATATATTTATATATAAATAAACACCTAGAAGGGATAGCTTGTGATGAGTGTCTAAGTATTGTAATTAGGGCCATACATTTTAATGTTGCAATTGAATAGAATTGGGAAGTATTGAAGTGGATTTTATTTGGGATAGTTGCACATGTCTGAGAGTTGGAATCCAAGGTAAGATAGTAAACTCATAAATGAACTTAGTAATTTTTGGTATAATTTATGAAGGTCAGCAAGTAAGGGTTTTGAGTTAGTAAAGATACACTAAAATTTTGCATTTTTGAATAAATTGTAGTTAACTAGTGTAATATGTTAATGAGGTGGTTAAGGTTGGGCATGGTGTCGGGGTGACCCATGATGGTTAATCAAACCCTTAGACATCCATTATATGTGTGTTACATGGACTAGAGCTTTTAGCTTGGTCACGTGTAACCGTGTTTATTTATTTGTATAGTTGTGTGATAGGAATTGGAAGCTGCGTTTTGAGCATTCAGGTGAGTTACATAGTCCCACTTTTTATTGCGTTTTAAACTTGGGATGGAAATGATGCAAGTGTTGAAATGAGTTTGAATTCCCTATGATTATGTGTTGGTGTAAATGCATGGACTATTATGCGACTGATATGCGTTATGTGCTACATGTTATGTGATGTGATATTGATGTGTGGCCTAGTCAGGAGGGTTACTTGCGGGTATCCATGGCCTGAGGAGGGAAAGAGATTTGATATGATCTAAGAGCGATATGGGTCGTCTGCTTGGTTCCTGAGGGATCGGATGGGTACGCCTACCCAGTATATGATTTGTTGGTTTGATTGATTGGATTGAATTGCATGTTAGCTTGTATATTAGTTAGCATAATTGTCATGCAAAAGTATTGTTTTATAATCACAGTAATTGGTTAAATTGTTTTGGAAATGGATTGAATATGTGTGTCTGAAAACCTATGTTTCTCACCAACCATTGTGTTGACGTATAAGCATCATTTTCAGGTATTCAGCAGGATGAGGTTAAAGTTAGGAAAAGTGGCTAGATGGACCGTAGGCAGCTGGCGAAGTTTGGTTATCTAGATTTCGTTATTTGTTTTGGATAATGAATGTTAATTGTTTTGCTTGTTAGGATGTATGAATGTTTGCATGTTATGACATTGGCATGAACTGCCTTCATTTCAATGTCAGACGCCTTTTGGATTTTGTGGATGTGTTTGGGTATTTTCATGACACTGCGTGTCTATACCTTGTATTTTATGCATGTTTTAGTTTCTCTATATAGACGCCAATGTGTTGTGATGATTCCCTTTCTTGTCGCGCCTCGCGTTTCCGCCTTGGCGGGGTGTGACATCTTTGGCGTTTCATTTGTTTTGGCGTGCATGAGCTGTATTCGCGGAGTAGGAGTGTTGCTTGTTTTATCTATTTACATGTTTGTATTTTAATAGATGTAGCCCTCATGAAGCGATGAAACATGACTGTATTGGTTCATTTCATTTCCTCATTATTTGATGGCAGCGTGAAAGTAGATTTTGCTGTTATTTGGGGATTAAATCTGAAGAATCCTGATACAGGTTTGTACTCTAATTAGCTCGTTTTAAATTGTTGTTCTTTATTTGGAAAATGGGCGATTGTTGTAGTTTTTCTTGTAAGTAGCATTCATTAATGATTTTCTTGATTGGATTATTGGTATGACCATTTAGTTGTGCGAGTGGTATATTTGAGAATGCCGATTTATACTCAGTTCACTACCACTGTCTCTACTTGTTGTTTGGTCCAATCTATAAAGTGTATTGTTTCAAGTGTTTCACACCTGTTAAGTCCATGTTTTGATGTATTTTCTTTTCTATTTTCCGATGGCTAGATTGTTTTTAGATCCTATCAATTACAGGGATAGTAGATGCTAAAATGTTTTTAGATTCTTAATGTGCTTCATAGCTTGAATGTTTTTCATTACTTGAATGTTTTTAAAATCTAAAAATGCTTTAGCCAGGAACCTTTTTTTAAAAAGAGGTTTTTTTACATTGCAAAGTTTTTTTTACATCGCTATGTCCATTCATTGTTGCATGTCTTAGACAGTCAAAGATCCGTGCTCGAAACAGAACTAAATAAATCTAAGGTTGCAGAAATAACATAAAGGAACCACTCATTTAACATAACAGGCATAGTATTACTGTTTTTAAACAAAACATGTGTTTTGCAAGGAGCAACTAAGCAAAACACAAGGCAGTAACATTTGGAACCTAACTTATTCTTTTTTCCTAAATACTCACTATTGAAACTACAAAAAGACTGTGTGTTATCCTGCAGCTGCGCCCAGCTTTATAATCTTGGGTCCTCTATGCTGAGTCGGTCTCGTCATAAACGGTTCTAAAATCATGACACCCAAACAAAAACAGGTTAGTACATGACTCAATATTAGTCGTCAAGGCAGAAAGGAATGTGGGTGTACCCCTTTCCTTTCTCATGCGCAGCATGAATGGCATCTGTGGCCTTCGCACCCACTCTACCTGAACCGCAGCTAGCATTTTCATCAAAATTAGTAAACTCCACTCTGTAGGGATGGCATCATATTAGGATGTTTTAGTGATCCGAGTATAAATCGGCATGCTGAAAAAGGCTTACATGTAACTGAATATAAGTAAATGTGCAACCAAGGGTAATTAATATACCGGTTTTTCCTTTTCTTAGCAGAAGTCTCAACAGCCCCCTTCTTCCCTGTGCCATTATCTGAGTCGCCGCTATCTTCAGATTCAGAATCCTCAACGTCCATTCCATAGAAATGACACCATATGATGATATGTCAATGATTTCAAACCTACTTACTGTGTTGGGGACAAATCATGGTTTTTGAAGTATGTAAGTGTGAGTGGTTGGTTGATTGCTAACCTTGGGTTTTTTATTTCCTCCACAGGTTTGGACAGAGTGACAATGGATGGATCCCGTACAATACTTTTCAACTTTTAAGGCTGGTTGTCAGGATAATCATCTAGGTTGCTGGATCCCACACTCTCCTCGATTCCTTCCGATGGAAGAATCTGCCAACACGTGAAACTTTCAAATGTCCCATACTCGTAGTATGTATGAGACTCGATTTCCATGACATGAGCAGTACCAATAAGGTTTGATAAAGCAGGCGGCAAGCTTAGATGATCTTTTGAAGACTATACACAAAGGTTAGTACATAAGGTGTTTGGGGTTTGTGCAAAATACTATAAATATATACCTCATCTACTGTATCCATGAGGGAGTCTGCAGAACACTTGACAAAAGCAGTAGCGGTTTCATTCAACATAATAACAATAGCCTGAGCAATGTCGTCTGACACGTCAACTTCAAGCCGGTACCTGCAAGGAGAATCGTGCAAATGAAAGGTAAATGTTAGCATCCATTTTACTCTAATTTAGTCATAATATGTTAAAAAATGACCCTCTAACTTAACATTGGGTAATCGACTATCATGTTACACGTTTGGCAAAAGAATTGGTCGTTCTGACGGGTCACATCCTTCTTACAGGTGTCGCTCCCACATGAAAGGAAGTTCCATCCCTTCCTTGTCCTGATTCCATCAATGGTGACCTTACAGTGGAAGGTGATAGACTGCAAAGACAGACTTTGTAAATTTGGTGTGATGGAGCAATGGTATATCCAAAACAAATTGGAAAGAAAGCAATATACATCGTTCTTCCTGTTCCGAGCCCACATAGGGAGGTTCTTAAGAGTCCCATCCCGGGGTTGAGAGAGGTCTATAGACGTTCCAGAGGTCTCCTGATCGACAACACTGGCAGACAGATTTCAAGTATATGCAAAAATGCAATCACTATTTAAAGATGGACATCAACAATATGGGGGTGGCAACCTGTTTGCTTTTTTTAAAGCCTTAATCGCGGGAATTGCATCATTATTGTAAATAATAGTGGATGAAGTGCTTGACAGATAAACCTTGTCTAAAAGGTAAAATTCACATTAAAAGCAACTAATTAATCTGGAAAGTGTGGTAAAACTGTTGGATTCATTTTCGCTTACTGTTATACTTCTTGGGACAGGTTGCAGTTAGAATAACTGGGCACACACCAGTCTGTTTGGTCTTTTTCTCTATCAGCACATCCCCAAGGCTACCCCAAAGTGTAACCCTGATGGACTGGCCCCTGTTGTAAAGAACAATTGATTATCTAAAAACACATCCATAAGGTGTAAGTGAGATATCTGCAAAGGATACTAACCTGTGATTAGCAAGGTGGAAGTCGAGATTCTTTGAGCTTGTTTTTAAATGATTTGTCCTCCCGAATTGGTCACATAACCGGCAACATCTGCAAGGTAAGTTCAGGAACATCCAAACAAATAACTGGTTATTCTCTTAAACATAATACAATTATAACCTACATTGAAAAGTATTAAACTAATAGCAGCTCACCAATCAAATACTTATTGTCTGATGATTCAATACCGTCAAAATCCTGTAGCTGGAACGAGTATCTCACAAAGCCATCTGCCTTCACTAAAGCTTTTCTAATAGTTGTCGACCCATCAAATTCAAGCATATACGCATCGTTCTTCAAAATCTGATACTCCTTCTTGTTAGGTTTGACAGAAATTTTTTTGACAGAATAGATGCTTCCTTCCTTGAGCCTTAGAAAATTATGGGCCACATCTGCTTTTGCAGAGCAATGAATCATGTTACCTTGCAACAAAGTTGGGTTTTAAAAATACACAACAAAGGGGCATATAACATTTGAGGTTTACCTTTGCATCTGACATGACGAAATTTATGCTCAAGTATCGGCCGCACTTACATCCCACATCCTGCCAAGCATCACAATTATTGTTCCAGTCAAATCCAGACCTAATTGGTCCAAGAATAATTCTGAATTAGCCTCTGAACCCTTATCAGGTATGTCCTGCTTCCTTTCAACTACACTCTTGGTAACAGGCATGTCAGATAAGATTTCAACCTCTGAACTCGTGTCTGCAACCTCATTGAGAGTGAGGTGATTGGTTTTAATATCACATGTAGGGCGTCTAGCATTAGTTGACATGGTGTGGTCATTGTGAATTGAACCTGGTTTTCGTTTCAGATATGGAAGATGTGTAGGAGATGCAGCCATTTATACCACTGCTTGCTATTCCTTGGATGATGGTTGATATTCCTTTGAAGTTGACATTCATTAGGACAGGAGTAACAGCCGAATGTATTGAAGGACAATGAAGATTAAGGTAAAAAGGAGTAACAGCCGAATTTATTGAAGAAGAATGAAGAGGAAGGACACAGATGAAGGGGTGGAAGCTATTAAGGTACTCCTGCACACTCTAAAAAATAAAACCCCTGCGCATTCAATTAAACCACTGAATCTTTAGAGTTAGTAAGATAAAGTTGATAGTTATTCAATTGAGTTTAAAAAAAGTCTATCTGATATTTACCTAACTTTTATATTTATTGGTACATGTTTATTCAAAGCATGATTTTAACTACATAGTGCATTATGATGCATGCATTTAAAACTAACAAGGTTTTCAACCCGCGCTCCGTTGCAGAGCGCGGGTTTGACGGTCATTCTTGTTAGACAGAGTTGCACATTTAGTAAACTTGTGCAACATATAAGGAGTATAACAAAAGCCAAAAAATGTTACTTTAGCAAAGTAGTAGTATGCAGCTCACAATCGACATGTAAACATGGAAGGCTTGCTAATAATTATTGCAGTCTATAGTAAACCCAGTTAAAAAAATTGAGGTCCAATGTAATGAAAACTGACTGGACGATAAGTATAAAATCCAGAATAATCCATAACTTGATCACTTTGTTGCACCTGAATTGCAGATTCTCAAATTCCACATATAATTAAAAAAAATACAACATGTTCATGTGGCATTTGAATTAGATGAAGGCATTTCCAGTACTTGTTGCTACAAAAAGTCCCCTGATGTAGCAAAATAGTGCTCCAAGAGGATGTGATCACCTTGTGTTTTTCTGCTACTACTATCTGGATTCCTCTTTCGCATTGCTGTGAATTAAGTGTTCAGCAGTAATCTTATCTCTACTTGTCAACGGGTCACTTTCTACTCGATACCACCAAGTTTGCTTGCGTGAAAAAAAAGTTAAACACAAAATCAGAAAAAGAGAAACGCCTAAAGGAATGTTTAGGATTACTTATTAAGGATGCATATCTGCCTAAAATGAGCTTGTAAGTGCCTATTCTAGAGTAAAATGATTACACATGCCACAAAACCAAAACCGATTGACAACACCAATTGATTACACATACCCTAAAACAGCTACAATTCATTCGGAAACTAAATAAGTTAAACCAAACACCCCCTTAATCCTACACACGCATACGCCATAAGAAACAAAGATTTAAAGAACTGTTTAAACTTTTTTTCCTCATGCATCATATTGTTTTCACATTGTTTCCGCCCTTATCCTTTTACAAACATCTCTAAAATTGATTTGAATCAATTTTTGAGACTCATCTACAATATTACTTTAGTAGTTCCAATCTGTTCGATACTAAGGTAATGGAAACTAAAAACACATAAGCAGTGTACCTTTTAATCACATAACTATACCCCATATACAACTTCTGCTTAGAATCAGACAAAATTTGACCATGGCAAAACTTAGCTAACGCCATGGTCTATATTTTACCATCGTGAACCGCGCAACGACCCGAATCATCACTAACTCCTCCTTACCCAAACTGACCATCATTTTTTCCAAGAACAGATTCATTACCAATACCATTAGTACCATATTTATTATTATCTAGCTGATGGTAAGGACTTTTTCCATATACCCAATAATAATTCCTATATTTAAACTTAAAATCTTTCATCATACGCGAATAACGATGGTCATAAACTTTGGTTGGTTTTTTAAGCTAATAGGATTTAATAGGAAAGTAAAGTGAAATTGTCATACTTGGATTGGTAGTGGTTACAGCAGCAGCGCGCCAGCAAAACACGCAACTCGGTTTATAGGCTTAACTTTAAGCAGATCAGTATCTGGAAGTGCTTAGATCATACAAACTACTTTTGCATATTTACTAATATCATGAAAAAAGATTGGTACGGCCTTATTTAAACAAAAGTAATTTTGGGCGAACCTGAATGCACGATCGTAGAGCACATTCTCGCTTCAAACTTCCCCTCGATTTATCATCTTCTATCGAGCGAGCGTTGTTTTATCTAAGTTTTTATTATCAGTTACCAAGGGTAGCCAGAAGAGTCAGCTGTATTGACCGCTGCTCGAAAACACACACAACACGTAAGTCTAAGAAAGAATTTCAAAAGAAACTTAGAGATAAGAAAATTACCTTGGTTTAGTTCAGCATGGCTGCTAACGATATATTACTAACATCATCTAATTACAATTTATCCTTTTATGTGCATCTTCTCTCGTAAGTCGGTTCAAAGAAATAAGCCGAAAATTGAGCATCAACACGATTTTTGAGTCTACTAATATTGGTAAAAAAAGTTCTTGTTGACCACGGCCTATAGGATGATAAGAAAAGGTAACGGGTCAACATGTCAAAATTAATGTATAACATTTTGCAGTCATATAGATCAATTTAGTAATTCTAAAAAGTGAAAATCACAATCCAAGCTCGATCATATCAGATGACCCATAAAATGGCCTATTTTAGTTCACTACAAAATGTAATGCTAATTTGCAAATTTCAGCAAAAAGTATGCTTCTGATTCATTAAGTACACAAATAGGGTCTGGTTTATTTCAGCATGGCTGCTAACGATAGATTACTACCATCCTCTAATTACAATTTATCCTTTTATGTGGTCCGTTCAAAGAAATAAGTCGGAAATTGAGTATCGACACGATTTTTGAGTCTACTAATATTGGTAAAAAAATGAGCTATTACAGAATTGTTATAACTTTCTTAATACGCTTAAGAGTCTATGATAGTCTCATTGTGATTCTAGCAAGCCTCTATTAATTTGGTATGAACTCATCCAAACGCATGTTATTTTTGCGGCAGCCTAGACCAAACACACCTTATGGATGCAACATCATTAATTCAAATATTTACTTACGTAGTTTCCCTGATCCAGAAACACCTTGTGATTTCAGCAACTTGGTCTCGTCTAAACATGCTCCTATAATAGTATAATCAGAACGCACCTCATTCATAATTTTATAGTAGGCAAATCCAATACATAACTTATTCCTAATTATGAGGTAACGTGATTAAAATACACCTCATTTTGTAGTGAGCTATTTGATATATATATATATATATATATATATATATATATATATATATATATACTTTCATTATGCCCCTGAAACTCCTCATTTATGTAATGAGCATATGCATTTTTAGTATACTCCTTGTTACTTGAGTGGCCTCGTCTGCTACAAACACTTTAGTTACGCACTTTCCTAATCCAAAGTTTAACCTAGTTCATTTATACAGTCATCTGATATATTCTTTTACGGTCCAATTTAAACACTTATCGTCATTTTTATGGTCTGATCCAAACACCTTTTGTTTCTATAATTACCTAATACAAATACTCTTTGGCATTACCCGTGACCATATAAGCGATAAAATACATCTATGAACTGCAATCATCAAATACCTCCCCTGAAGCAATGCATTTTTTATACTCTATAATTAGGGCCTTCCCTCACAGCCTTCCCTCGCATATATATCTCATGGATCATGTTGATTCCAAGATCCTCACAATTAAGCTTTCCACATGCTTTCCCGCTTCTTGAAAAGTAGCAAAAGAAATTCGTTTTTCACCTACTGAAGCCACAATTAAACTACAAAGTACATTATTATTAACAAGCCAAAAAAGTAACCTGTTGATAAGCTGGAAAAATAAGCCAATCCAAATACACCCTACGAAAAAAGAAAAAAACTAATCAGATAATCTCATAACCCCCTAAAATTTATAAGAAAACACAATACATACAACTACAGATTAATGCAGCAGTAGCTACTGTACGAAAGTGATTCAGTGATAACATATCTGACAACATAATATCTTCTTTTGCGTACAACAGCTACTGCTGCATTAATCTGTAGTTGTATGTAATATTAAGAACGTTGCGAACAATATCACAGTGTCATAACTTAAAGCACAACGAAAGACATAATTTAATAATTAAGTTCATCTAATCTAAAGTTTTAAACTTTGTTAAGAATTTGACATTGAAATACGACAATTTCCTAATAATAACTTGCAGGATTATCAAATAGATGGTTAAACAAAATAACCTCAAGTTTTTACATTGCAAGATAACACTCATACGATCATCAAATTAAAAAAAATCATCAATGAATTATAGTACATTTTATACGAAAATGATTTAATAACTAAGATTACCATAAGAGAGCGTATAGAGCCTAGGCCATTGGTGAGGAAGCGTAAGCAGTTTTAATAAAACATATCTCTGAACCAAGGCCCTGAATCACAACTCTGTGAACCCAGCACCCGAACTACAGCTTACTGATCTTACTAACCGCAATAATTGAACAACACAAACCTATTCCAACATAAAAGGATGGTACTCACTTGTCAGGGAAATTTACTCTTTTTTTGCCCGCGAATCAGAGTATAACCGACGATACATCTTATACCAAACACTCATTAGAAGTGTTAAGAATGATATCAGCATCAATCGCATCTCATAAAAACCGATTGAAAGCACATTAAGCACATTCCAATATTATAAGCAACCAAAGTTCCAGGGGTATGGATATGTAGAATCGAAAAAAGATGATGTATTCGCATGGCTGCGAGCTTAGGAAGCTCTCCCCGCCATAATGCAATGCGATATATCACCCAGGTATAAAGTATATGAAAGAAGGGTAAACACCTTAACGTGAATTTAAACATACGTGCCTGCAGAAGCAGGCAACAAAAACCTGTAAGCACCCGTCTGTTGCCTCGTCAAAAAAAGGTCATAACATTGACTCCTTTTAAAGATTCACGGATGAGGCTCAGGCAGGTTGAGTATTAAAAAGCCGGACACATACACCATGGCTGCAAATCCAGTAGTTTGCCATGCCAAGATGCGAACGGTCACGGTCTAACCTGTTTAGATTCATTATAGCCTCTTTATAGAAACAAAGTGCACCTGAAATAACGGTAAACACCTGCACGTGAATTTAAACATACGCTCCTCCAGAAGCAGGCAACAAAAACCTTAAAAGCACCCATCTGCTGCCTCGTCAAAAAATGGTCATAACATTGACTCCTTTTAAAGATACACGGATGAGGCTCAGGCAGTTTGAGTATTAAAAAACCAGACACATACACCATGGCTGCAAATCTAGTAGTTTGCCATGCTAAGATGCGAACGATCATGGTCTAACCTGTTTAGATTCATCATAGCCTCTTTATAGAAACAAAGTGTAGTGTTGAAGGGCTGCAAACCTAACAGGCTGTAACGCCGAACCACGATTCGCATTTGTTTTAACTTATGTTTCGTAAGCTTACTTTTTATAGCTTAAATTTAAACTAATAAGCCGTAAGCCGTCTATATAAGCGGAAATAAATACCCCCTTATTTTACAATCTGCTCATTTAACCACGTATGAGTTTACATCGGTAAATCAAAACCAAAAAAACCACACACATTTTCTCTCTCTCTATTAGCAGATCTCAACACACACATTCTCTTCCCTATCCTTCCACATACATGTCTGTCGAAAAATGAAAAAATAAAAAAACCCAGATAAAAGAGACTTCGAGCCGCCATGGCTGCAAACACGTTCTCGTGCTACCCCGCCAAGATACGGCTCAATTTCAACTTGTTGGCTTATTTTACAGCCTATGAGCCTATTACCATCGTCAGGCACCCGTCACTATCGTCGCACACCATAAATAGGGGCAACGAAAGGAGCGGTGGCATCGAAGGAGCATAAGCAAAAAATATAAGCAAGTCAGAACCATAAGTCGTGATTCTAAGCAAGAAAACCAACAATCTCAACATCAATATCAAAGGATCAGACTATAGATATTGGTATTTTTCAAGAAAGCAAACACATTTTCTCTAACACATTCTTACACATACATCTGAGTAGAAAATAGAAAAACATAAACCCTCTCAGTTAACCATAAAGATCATGAAATCAAAGAGTAAAACATATACCTTCTTTATTTCAAGCTTAATAAGGACAAAAAATAGTCACCAAAATTATCAACAACCAAACACCCACTAATAATTCCACTACTGAAACCATCATTACCAAAAGCAACTCCATTAGATTTCAACTTAGCGACAAAAGAGCAGACCATAAGTTTTAAAACCCGCAGAAGCAAAGAGGAACCATATTATCATTGATGAGATCTGATTTAGAGAGAGAGCAAGAAAGATCAAGAGAGGTGTGTGTTGAGATCCGAGGGGTGTGTGTGTGCAGGTGTGTGTTTATTTGGTTTTGATTTACCGACTGTAACACGTACCCCACGTACGTGGCAAGATGTGAGAGAGACAACCGAGGGAAAAAATGGAACGGCGCAAAGTAGTTATTATTATTTTCGAGTCGGGTTAAAAAATGTTCCGGCGGGTTCCGGTGACTTTTCCGGCGGGTCAACCCGGTCGGAAACCCACACATTAAATAAGCATTTAATGGGCGAGGCTGCCCTTTATATAAACTTAGAGCACTCGGTGTTGTAACGCCGGCAACGGCGTTGTCCGGCGTTACTACACCCCACCAACGCGTTGCCCAACGGCGTTGGGCTCGGCGTTGGCCGGCCAATGCGCGTTGGGGTGGTTTTAAAAAAAAATCATTTTACCCCCCTAACGGCTAGAATTTAAATTTTACTCCCCCCAATTTTGAAATATTTCATTTTAGCCCCTAACGGCTAGTATTTATAAATAAAAAAAAAATTTCATTTTACCCCCTAAAACGGCTGATTTTTTTAAAAAAAAAATTTCATTTTACCCCCCTCACTCAACTCACTATATATACAACACATTACCAAATACAAAATCACATACAAATCTCCACCACTCTTAAATACAAGACATCCTCTTTTTAGCTTAAAAAAATGTGTGAAATTTCCCAACAACAGTTTCATGAAATCTCCTCACCAGGTTGATGACGCCGGAACAATTCAACAATACCAACAAGAACAAACAACAAGTCTTTTTTTCCGATTGGCAACAATCACAAATCCTAAAACCGTGATTAGAGATAACTCAACAAAACCCACCATCATTCCACTCAGAATCTTCCCAAACACTCACTCAACCTCAACAAGTCGATTCGCCAAAAAAAGGCGGTCGCAAGAAAAAAATGGCCCGAAAGGGAAAAAATGTTGAAGACGAGCCCCAATAGCAGTACTCGGGCCGTTGGGCTACCGTCGAAGACGAATTGCTTTGCAACATGTTACTGCAGTTTCCCGAAGATAATAATGTCAAAGGTCTCAAAAGCATAGACACGTTTTGGTATCATGGATTTGAACTAGTTCAATTCGAAAAAATTTCATCAAATCTACGAAGGATATGTTGACTAGCAAATGGCATACGTTGAATGCCAATTGCCAAAAGTTCAACGCCGCTACAAACGGGCCAAACGTTTGGGGAAAAGTGGCGAAAACGATGTGGATTATTTGAAACGGGCTCAAAGTATTTACCGTGACGAGCATAGAGGGGTCCGTCGTTTCTCAAGAAGATCTGTTGCGTTTTGAGATTCACCCTAATGGACCACCTGAACAAGTTGACTTAACCGGAGACGTCCCCGGGGCTAGCCAGGAGGATATATTCGGTCACGATGCACAACCACGTCCGCCCGACAAACAACGGCCCGCCAAGAAAAGCAAATCTGACGCAACGGCGAGCACCGGTGGAAGTAGCGCGTCGCCCAATCGGGAGCTAATGGAGCAGGACTCGTCGAAAACGGGATAAGCCGCCGAAAGGTTTTCGAAGCTCAAGCCGAAAAAGACCGCACACTAATGCGGTTGGAGGAGTTGAGGTTTCTAGCTACTAGCACCAAGGATTTGGACGAAGACGACGCCTATTGGATCAAGAAGCAAAAAAAATTGATCAAAAACAAAATGAAAAATGATTTGGGTGACGAGGACGACGAAGACGAAGACGAGTAGTTTTTTTTAATTTCGTAATGTATTTTTTTTTCGTAATGTTTTTTTATTTCGTAATGTTTTTTTTTAATTTCGTAATGTTTTTTTTATTTCGTAATGTATTTTTTTTAATTTCGTAATGTGTTTTTTTAATGTAATTTGTATGTTTAATTATGAATGAAATAGCTGTTTTGTTAAAGAATGAAAATAATAGTTTAAGGGGTTTAAAGAAAATAAAGAGGTGAGTGTTTATTTGGTGTTTATGATTAGGGGAGTGGTGTTGGTGTTGGTGTTATGTTGATGTGGCGCTGACGTGACAGCAAAAACTTGGTGTTGCCAAGTTATGATACCTGAGGCTCTTATAATAATTCGGGTATATATAATACTAGTACTTTATTGTTTAAATTTGATATATACATAGGATTATCCTAAACAAATAAAAAAAACTCAACTTTAAATTACAGTGCGGGTCTGTGTTATTCTGTTATTCTGTGTTATTCTGTTTGATTATGTTGGTCCTCTAATTACCGACGAGCTAGATTCTGAAAAACGCTGGAGCTATAGAGACCCCGATGGGAATGTTCAAGGGTCGTTCTCTCTCGCGCAATTACGTATGTGGAAAGATTATTTTCCTAGCGATCTTAAATTGGAATTATTTATATGGCAACGTAAAAAGAAACTAACCCTACACATGCCGAAAGAAGATATTAGGACGAATAAAGGATTGCTTGTTAGATCTCGTTTGAATTTGTGTATGATGCAACGGATGTTCGACTTCGTTCATGTGAGGTTTTTTTTTTGGCGTCGCGTTGGGATCTCCTTTCTGATTTTAGTAGCCATCGTTTTTTTTTTGCGTGTATTGTCTTGTTCGTTAGAACTATTTGTTTCTTTACATTCTTTTGTCTGTTGGATCATTTTGCGTGTGTCTTGTACTTGCTAGTTTCTTACTAGCATTTTTTAATAAAAAAATTTAAATGCCGTTCAAAAAAAAAACTACCAAAAGAGGAACAAATTTTGGTGTTTGTATACGTTTAATAGAGTATAAATTTGCTTCTTTGTCTTTATGTTTCTCAACAGAAGTGTCTTGCACGCTCAAACTTACTTTTTAAGTAGGGTTGTAAACGAACTGAACGTTCAGTGAACATTTCGTGAACCGTTCGGTAAAAAATTCGTTTATGTTCGTTTATTTATTAAATGAACGAACATGAACAATATTTTATGTTCGTTTAGTTAAATGAACGAACATGAACAAAAGTCTTGTTCGTTCATTTATGTTCGTGAACGTCCGATTATTCGTTCGTTTATGATCGTATATATGTTTAAGATCGTCTTTCGTATTTTTTATTATATAGTTTTAGAATTATTTTACTTAAACAAAACAACACTTATAAAACACAATATGGTGTATATTATTGTGAATTTTATGTTTATTTACGTCCGATCGTTTATGTTGGTTTGTTTATGTTCGTTTAGTGTCTAAATGAACGAACATGAACAACCTTATTTCTTAATAAACAAACATGAACAAGAAAATTTGTTCGTTTAAGCGATCGTGTTCGTTTATTTGTCAGGCTAAAATTAAATGAACAAACATGAACAAGGCTCCGTCCGTGTTCGTCCGGTTCGTTTACAGCCCTACTTTTAAGGTGACAACATGAGAACAGACTTGCGACTACAATGAATAGTTTAAGTTCATGTAAAATAGTTTTAGCATATTACTTCTTTTAACCACTTGCTTAGTCTTAAACTTTTTTAAATGGAGAAGTTCTTATTTGATCTTAAGTCGAGGGTCGGAGCTAGAAAGTTAAAATGAACTTTGATAATTTTTAAAAATTATACTACAAATTTGTTTGTTAAAAGATCAAATTAAAAAAATAACCTGACATTATAAAAAATTTACACTATAATTTTTTTCGCTATGAGACACGTGCTCAACGTGCCCCTCCCTTATATATCCGCAAACTATAAAAAGTACATGTTTATAAATAAAATCACAGCGAACTTTCTCATACAACTTCACATTATAAAAATATAATCGCAATGACCAAAATTTATCTTAATACTTTCATAATTCTTTTAGTTAATTCTTTCAAGGTACAATGCGTTTTCATCTTGCGTTATGATGAAAACGCCACATGATGGCGCCAAAACTGTACCCCATCTGGTGTTTTCGTGTCTCAAGCCGTAATCCCCGGCCCAAATGGTCCGGGAAAACGCCACATGATGGCGCCAAAACTGTACCCCATCTGGTGTTTTCGTGTCTCAAGCCGTAATCCCCAGCCCAAATGGTCTGGGAAAACGCCACACGACGGTGCGAGACACTGTACCGTGTCTCGTGTTTTCGTGTCTCGCGCCGTCGTGCATTTTTTATTTTTTTTTACTTTTTAAGAACTGTGGGGTCACGAAAACGCTAGAAATTGTTGTGTTAACCAGGGAGGGGGTTTTTGGTGTTATGGAGTGTTTTGGTGTTATAAGAAAAAAATGATTATGTGGCACCACTTTTTGGCCACGGCTTGAGCCATGGCTCAAACCACACCTAGTGCTCTTAAACCCTCATTTGTTGTTAAACATTTCCAAGAACTTTTACTTTTTACTCTTTAATTTTACTGCGAAGATTTATATTTGTTTGAGAAAAGATCACGTTTTTACTTCTTAAGGTTAATTTCATATATATCTAAATTAAACTCTTAAATGTCATATTTCTCCATCCAAAAAACATAATAACTTATATAGCCAATTTAAACAATACATTAATCATATTTACCTATTTCATTATTATCAGTTAAAACTCAGTTTACACTTATTAAATACCATTATACCCTTTTGACAAGCACATCTCCATGTGACAATAACACCCACTGCAAAAAAAAACCCAACAACCCCAAAAGTCAATAATAGCATATCAAAGTAGTATAGTAACACCCCCATTAAAAGTATCGCATCGAAATATTTCTCTGGGGGCGTTACGTCATAATACAACAGCACAAGGTACAAAAGAACGACCTCTAAATGTGTCGTTTGGAAAGTAATCTCGTTGATTTTCTTGAAATTGATATAACATTTATCCCATAATTACATCACAATGAAAAGCTTGAAAGTAATACAACGAAATTTGATCATTTGTATATAAGTAGAAATCCATGAATGAAATCTTGTCAATTTTGACTCCAATGCACATCAAGCAAGCCAAGAATCTAATTCACCTGAGAAAAACATGCTTAAAAGGGTCAACATAAAGTTGGTGAGTTCATAGGTTTGTTTAAGTATAAATGTTGCACCAAAGATTTGCAAAGTGTGTATGACCATTTCAACCCTTATAATAGTCACAAAATTATACGTATGAAAGTTGGACCGCAATTGTTCAAAGTACGCATGATAATTAAAACTATCACGAAATGTTTCTCGTATGTGTTGCCACTTTATTCAAGGCACCGTAATTATTCAAGTATGTAAAAGGAATGATTTCGATTACTCTAAGTTCATGATACTGAAATAACGGACATGTGCTCACACCAGGTGCCCTACTTGGCACACCCGAGCATTAACTTAATGGACATGTGCTCATACCAGGTGCCCTACTTGGCACACCCGAGCATTAACTTGATGAACGTGTGCTCATACCAGGTGCCCTACTTGGCACACCCAAGCATTGACTTAATCGACGTGTACTCATATTGGATGCCCTACTTGGCACATCCGAGCATCAAATTGTTGTTATCAGTTCAATCCGCTTAAGCTAATCCGTAATCATTTCAAAAGTAAAGTATGTATTTGCGACCAAAAATGAATTCAATTAATGTATCCCATAGCGAGCTATGTAAATGAGTATGTAAACCAATTTGTAATCAACCATGTATATGCATTTTCAAACAAGCATCTTCTCATCCCAAAAATATATGTAAAACGAGTAAAACGAGTAAAACATGAGGCTATAAACTCACCTCGATGATGTGGAACAATTGGCAGAAATGCACATATTAAGCATAGCACAAACGGAAACCGGAACGGCTCGACCAAGGAGTTGCGGTTTATCTTGACGGCTATGACCCACTAGCTTAGGATAATGTATTTGGGTTTTCCGATGGATGGTTACATCAACGTGACACGTTGATAAAAGATTTAGATCTCATGTTGTAATAGTTTGGTGGTTGGTTAAATAAAATAAATCGAAAAGTAAACGCAAAGCATGTAATATATTCCGTATATATTACATATGAAAAATTGAACAAGTATATAATTCATATCGTGAATTATATAACAAAGGAAAACAACCAAAAGAATAATTCAAAATGTATATAATACACAGCATGTATTATATATAGGAAAAGTATTATATAAGAGACGTAAGAAACTAATTAAAACCACATAATTCGACACGTGTTCGGAAATCACCATATAAGTTAATAAAGAGTCCTTGTTTATAAAAGTAACGCACGTTTTATAGTTGAGAATTATGTAAACGATGTTTCAAAGCTTTTACAAAAGTTATAACTTTATCTTCTAATCAGGAATTATAAAATAATATTTTATAATTTAGTATTTTGTTTCCTCGACGGGTCTTAGTTAAACTAGTTGTCTCATTTACAAAAGTGTAGTTTTCCTTTATTTACCGGGTTATTGTATAACTACAATTTAATAACCTTAAAACTGTATAAGATAATCCTTTTTATCGGGTTTCCAAGATAATAAAAGTTTTACACGAAACATACTAAGTATAGAGATTTATAGAAATTTCGGCATGGTCTATTCGTTTATAAGACGTTTCTCATTTTTACAAAACTCAATGCTTTTTCCTTTTTCAATCAATCCGTGTTGCAAATACGCGTGTTTCAATATATATCGAAACTAAACAAAATGATAAATAGAACATTTATTTAACCATTAAACCATCATTAGATCCGGTTTTATATTTATAAAATCTTACGATATATTTATTAGTCGATTTATATAAATCAAACACACCTTAAAGGTTGTTTCTGCTCACCCAAACACACCCCTTACGGTTTTCTGCTCACCCAAACACACCCTTATGGTTTTCCTGCTCACCCAAACACACCCTTAGGTTTTCCTGCTCACCCAAACACACCCTATTCGATTTTCTGTTAACCCAAACGCACCCTATTCGATTTTCTGCTAACCCAAACTCACCCTATGGTTTTTCTGTTAACCCAAACGCACCCTTATTGTGTTTCACAGCCAACCAAAAGCACCCTTGTGGTGTAGTTTCTAAAACCAAACGCACCCGTGGTGCTTCTATAAAACCCAACGCACCCTATGTGGTTCGTGACTACAAACCGAACGCACCCTTGTAGGTCGTATCTTCAACCCAACGCACCATTGGTGCTGATAAGACAAACAAACGCACCCTCTGGTGCAATTTTTAAAACCAAACGCACCCTTATGGGTGGTCCGTGGAGGTGGCTTGGTGCGGGGGTGGTGGGGTACGGGTTGTGGTGGTGACGGGGTGATGTGGTGCGTGGCGTGGATGTGGTAGTAGCGGCGTGAAGGTGATCGGTGGTGACGTAGAGATGGAGGTGGATCGGTGGTGGGGTGTGTCGTGGGATGGCGCAGAGGTGGTGTTGGCTGTGGTGGCGGCAACGACGGTGGGTGGCTAGAATCCAGCCGTAGCGACGCCGGAAATGGGATGGGAGGGGAGAGAGAGGCTAGGGTTATGATAATAATGATATGAAAACCCTAATATCTAAATATATATACTAGAAAGTTTTTAAAACAAAATAGAAAGTAGTCTAGGGGGTTTCATGTAAATATTACTAGAGGGACTAAAAATGTAATTTTTGTAATATAATGGTTCGGGACTCGTTTAAGCTACTTAACGGATGATTCAAAACACGAAACTCGCGTCATTGCGTTCCAATTGATTTTTCCATGAAATATGGGTATTTACATGACTAGTTTTCATAAACGTTTTATAAAATTTATTTAAAATGTTTATTATTTATTTGGTAGTCATTGAGTGTCTCGGGTAAGCTTGTCCATAAAAATACAACTTTGACTCGAACATTTGCGTTTTTATCAAACGTTTCTGAATAATATGATAAATAATTTATTAAATATTTTTATTTAATAAAAAGTGATAATTAAATATAATTTAATTATTTTTGTGTCGGTACGCGTTGTTCTCGTTTCTAAAATTTTGCGAGGGTATTTCGGTCATCTTCTGCTTGTTTTCGGGTCTCGGGCAAAAACTAAAAAGTTGTCCGAAATGTCGTTTTACTTCAAATTGCTTTAGAGTCCGAGTCGTGAAAACGTGATTTAGCGGGTCGTTTTTGATAAGTCAACTTAGGAATAACATATATCTTCTCGTTTTCAAGTCAAATAAGTTAAAAATAAATTTTCACATGAGAGATATGTAATAATAAATATGATTTATTATTAAAATATGTTCTGAAAAATTACCGGTTACGCAGTAATCATTTTTATGTGACCGTAAAATATCAAAAGTCAAAAAGTCAAGTCGGACCCGAAAAGTCAAAGGGTAAAATAGCCATTTAAAATTTCAAAAATTTTCGGTTGTTACAATACCTACCCCTTAAAGGAATCCCGTCCCGGGATTCAATTCTTGTTAACTTATTGTGTGATCAAGAAAAGATTTCAGATTTAATAACCCGGTTTTAAACATGGCGTTGATAACTTTAGTCCGCAAAATTAGATGTTCCGGCACTTCTCAATATACCAAAAATTTTGGTTATGTTTGACCAGGATATTTAATCCATCAAAATAGGTATCTCAAAAAAAATATCATTACAGGTTTTATGATTTATATAATCGCGTTATAAAGAAAGTCTCTTAATAGTGAAAACATTAAGAAGAAAGTGTAATCGCGTGAGTATGTCTATATAATGTTTTAAATGTTTACGGGCAATGTCTAGTTTCTGCTATCTGTAATGTTTGATGATTTACATCAAACGAGGCTTATGGATGTAAGTATTCAACTTACTTGGCCGTACTAGGATGTATCGCGACCTAAGTCTTCGTACTAGTGGCCCGAAATGAATAGTTCGACTATCTCTTTCGTCGATAGGTGTTTATCTGGTTTAAGGGGGGTTGCATTACCTATTGGATAAAGTTATACAAGCTGGGACCGCTCCAGAACCCAACAACAGCAACCATAACAACAATAACTATAACAAATGGTGATGGGATGCAGAGAGTGAAGACATTTCAAGAAACAATATCCCCAGAATAAAGTTCAGCACATGGGAGGAGCTCGCGGGAGAGCTTATGCGTTAGACAGCGGAATATGGTACTCAGTTGTTAGTTCGAGGATGAATCAACTCCATTAGCTCAAGTGTGCGCAAGTCAGTTAGCTCCACCAATAGTTCATGATCGTAAAGATTTGTAACGGCAAAAGTAATAACTTAAGAATGAAATAAGATAGTTCCAAGTGAGGCCTTAAAATTCTGCTGAGTGGTAAGGCACGATTGTGTTTCTAGACCTTTTAACGGATTTCGATGATTTTCGGGTTCGAGTTCATACTCGTGTCATATTGGATACCATTAAGCCCACTTATTTATAATTCATTATTTGCATAAAGAAGCGTCCAAATTTATGTAAATAATGAATTGATAAACTTATGGTTCGGCGATTTACAATTTATTTATTTAAACGAAGAGGCGTCCCAATCCTTTCTAATAAAGAGATTATAAATCATCCTACTTAATAATTTCTGATGCAACACGCGTACACACAAAGTTTTCAAGGTGGTGAATGACATAACGATGCCGATGCTCTAATGAGTATGGAACGAGTATTTAAAACTCGTCTTCGGAGACGGGGAGTAAAACAATCAGGGGAAATCGACATAGTGTTCAAGATAGTTAATGAGTACTCGGTTAGAGTAAATAAGGTAAAGTAAATAAGGTAAAGGTCTCTAGGAACGTGTTAACAAGCATTATCAAATCAATCCCCTATTACAAGTCCCGCCCATCACAAGACTTGTAATACTTTTTTTAGATACATACATAATTCCCATGTAAACAAACTTGTATAGGGTTTTGTTAACATAGCAATTATCATATCAATCCTCATATTACGAGTCCCGCCCATACAAGACTTGTAATACTTAGATTCATACATAATTCCATGTAAACAAAATTATGACGGTTTTCGTGTAATACGATACTGTATAAAGTCTTGAAAAAAAATTAGAGACCATTGTTTATATTACAATGTCTGAGGACGAAGTGAGACCATTATGCAACTCACAATGTCTAAAAGTAAAATGAGACCATTGTGCAACTCACAATGTCTTAAGAAATGTTCTGGTATTTATATAAATAACTCTTATATAAGAAAACGTAAAATATACGCAAAAGGGATGCAAATATATATGTATGTCATGTAAGAACTTAATGTAACAAGTAATGTAAGCAAGTAAGCAAGTAGTGTGTATGCATTTTGAAAATGTTAGTTGTGATGCAATGCTTGCGAAAATGGTTATAGTCTAGGGTAAAATATGCAACCTAGTTCTCTATAACCAATGATCTGATACCAATCTGTAACACCCCAAAAAATGTATCGCAACAGAAATATGTCCGGGGGCGTTACGTCATAATACAACAGCACAAGGTACAAGAGAATGACCTCTAAACGTGTCATTTGGAAAGTAATCTCGTTGATTTTCTTGAAATTGATATAACATTTGTCCCATAATTGCATCACAATGAAAAGCTTGAAAGCAGTACAACGAGATTTGATCATTTGTATATAAGTAGAAATCTGATTGGCTGGATTCACACCGTAAATATATATAATATATAGTAAAATATAAAATATATAAATAAGTGTAAAAACCAACAAGATCAATGATACCGAGAAGTAGTATAGAGCTTTCCCGGGTCGTTTATCCCCAACGAGGCTGGAATGGAAAATCGATACAGTCGAAGATTTGAGTTCGAATGAAGGAACTGAGTTGATGCCTTGGTATGATGGGTTATTGCCAAGGTAACAGTATGCCGGTATTCAAGATTGATGTGAAGGGGTGCTCATTGTATGAAGCGGTCGTTTGGGTACCGATAGCTTAGTTGGCTTTGGTAAATTGTATCTTGTGTATTAGATACATGTTATTGCTAATTATGTATGTATTTTTAAAACTACAGAATGTATTGTTTTTCCTTAACGTTTTTTTTTTCATAAATATAATATAACCATCATGTGCTTAGGTTGTTAACGAAATCCTTGTTTGAGTTGAGGGAGATTCACCCCATTTGGCATGTGAGCTCC
>BQNB010028013.1:42106-57061 GCA_026074375.1 Tanacetum coccineum
AGAATATAAAAGTTGTTTATTTTATGTATTGAGATATAATTAGAATTAAGATTTATGATTATTCAAATATTATATATATATTTGAGTAAGTTCGTAAGTTTCACTTCACAATTCAAATAGGTTTCAACAATTCATGACACGCTACAATATATTCATTTCACCGGTTTATGTGTTGTAAAACCTTTTCTATATCTTATCAGTGATAAAAATATGATTTATATAGTGGTGGGTACCAATTGAGATTGGCATTAGTAGTAATGTTGTGAAAATCGGGTCTCTAATCGACTCGGTCGAGTCACCGGGTCATCGGGTTACCGGTTCGACCGCCGGGTTAACCCGGTCTTCCACAACAAAAAAATAAAAAAATATTTCTAATGATACAAAAAAATATATATATAAATCATGAATATATATCATATATTGAGCCTAAAAACCATATACTAAAAAATATAACATGTAAAAAATAAAATTATGCCGCACGTATATGTAATTAACTTGCTTTATTTGTAAAAAATCAAAAAAAAAAAAAACAAAACCCGGCCCGGTTTAATTTGACCCGTTTTTCCAACCAAAAGCGGTTCAACCGGTTCAACTGACCGGGTCGAACCAGGTTTCAAAACATTGATTAGAAGTTAAGGGTCTCTTACTCTTTACATAAAGTCTCGGTTCGACCCTTGTAGTATGGAAAATCTCAATCGTGAGGGATGTTGCCCATCGAGGTACACATGCAAACTCCCGTGGGAGATTAATCCACTCGCCAAAGGCGGTGGGAACTCCTTGTAGTAGAACCAAAAGAACTATATATATATATATATATATATATATATATGAATATAAATAGTATATATATATATATACTATTAAATATAATCCCCCCAACGGGCGGAGATCGATTTCACAAAAGCTTTTTTTTTTGTGAGACAACTAAGTTCGTACGTTTAGTTCTATTGCTGCGTGTTTATGTACACATAAATCGACACATTCCTCTTTTTTTTTGTACTAAACATAATTTAGGGTATTTTGGACAATATTCACATACCCGTGATATTAGTCCCGTTATGGAACACAAATCTAGAATTTAAGCAACATCAATAATAGTTTACATCCTCAACTTCATAAAACAATGCCGAAGAATGGCTGAGTACACGATGTGCAATAAATATTAGCCACAGTTGATTTTTTTGATCCACATATGCCATAGTCCGTATAGGTACCTTAAAGAAAAAGACATCATGCTGGAATAAAAATACATTTAACTTACGATAAACATAGTATCGCAGCCATAACTCATTTTCTTTTATGATAAAAAGCCAACATGTACAAATATAAATGTAATAAATACCTGTAGAATTGTAGTGATTACCTATGTTTTAGAATGTGTTTGTAAAAGAATCTTACAAAAGCCAACATGTACAAATACAAATAAAAGATAAACGTAACTGATAATAACATCCTTAAAGAACCGTATTAAGAAATATTTACATGCATATAGATTAACACGAATTAATTTGCTGAGAGTAATGGAATTGTGGTTTGCCAACAAGAAAGTCTAGTTTATCTAAAGAAATGAACTTTTGAACAACTTACATGTATCCCACGTCAAGCCTTCCATTTGAACACTTCTGATAGCTTCCTAAGGCTTTTGCATGTCAGTCTCGTCATCCCAAGAACGATTTAAGGAGAAAAAGTACAATGATCGACCCAATCACAGCCACAGATATCCGAGCAATTGGTCTTTGGTATAGACTCCTAAAACAATATATAAGCAATTAAACGATTGTGGAAGCTGGAAATAAAAAATACATCAATGAACTAATACGGATAGTAAAAAATATATAAACGGAGAGATGATAACTAACTGGAACCAATGTTGTTAATGCTTTAATTCCATCTTTTCTAACCTTAAATGCTGTTTGGAGTGCTTTATTAACAACAATATTGACAATAAAGTTAGCACGCGCCTCTGTAGAAGTATCAAATCACTTAACAATAAACAAGATAGAAAGTTTAGAGAGAGAAAAGAGGGTTGTATCACTTAGTGAGAGAAAGAAAGGAAAATATATTACGCTGAATAACCAAATGAACAAAACCAACCCTCTCCAAGGCATGGAGAGGGGTATTTATACCTTGCATTGGCCGGTCAATATAAGGATGACTTATGTTGACCCAGTTAGCTTGGTAAGTTTCCAAATATTATGCTACGAGCTATACTATTACACTTTTGGAAGTGACCGAGTCTTTTCTTGATTCCTAACAATCACCCGATAAGGGAGGTCACTCCAATTTACAAAAAACTTAAGCTCTATATTCTATGAATGTCTTCAATCTTTAGCTCGTAGTTTTGTTATCTAGATCTTTATCTTGTGAATCTTGATGTATTAAACTTTAGACTTTTAGGCTTTAGCTTGTATATTTTTCTTGACTTGTATGTGATCTTATGAGTATCTTGAGATCATCAATCAAGCATAATCTCTTTTCACCATCTTTTAATCTTTGCCTTCTTGTGATCTTGTGACTTTTGGACCGACATGCTCATACTGTTCTTTATGTTGAAAGCGAGTCTAACCATCTTTCTTGATATTCTTTAACTTTAACACTTCGTCACTTTATGGAGGACGTGCGGTATGAACTAAATTCTTCGTCACTTAAAGAAAGACGTACGGTATCAGAGTAACGGATGTTTTGAAACATGTACTTGAGCTTTCATGATGTTATTACTTATGTCGGTCGAGTATGAGCATGTGGTATTGGATTCGACTTGCCATCGGGAAACTGCTACCATCGTCATGAAATCTGCATGAATGGGTTAGTGATAAACAACATATATGGATGAAAGTGGCTTTGTCACTTCGTCGAATACGGTTGTAACAACCACGATTCCCTGTTAATCAGTATAAATACTGCCTGCAATCAGGTAGAATTCCAAAGAATCTCCTTGACAGGGTTTCGCAGCTGCACTAGTAGTTCTCATTACCGAAGCGTCTTAAAGTAGACAACACGGTAAGAGTGAACCGGTAAGTTACTATCTTCCTAATTAAGCCGTCAATTCGTGTTCAGCTTTCCTATGTCCAGATACCCTCGTGAGGCTTCCCATAGACATAAGATTGAAAATTGATTTAGAAAATCAGTCAGTGTGTTAAGATGCAAATGATTTTTATAACACACCAACAGTTTTAACTTTTTTAATATTCATCCGCCAATTCATAAGCTGGACCAAATCGATATCCAGTCTCACAAGTTTGATCCGTGTACGATCTCACAAGTCACCTACCGCAGAGCTTGTTTGATGTTGACTCTGGAAGGATTTCCATCGTCATTGTGAATACTTTTTAGGTATCACTCTGATGTTCTGGCAAAATCACAAGGATAATGCGTAGGACTCTTAATATATTTCTTGTTTTCACATTGTGTGAATTAGCAAACATATTTTGGATAAGTGTCCCAATGAGATTTATGAATGATCTCTTTTATGGCCCTAGACTTGATAGTGCACTTTGGTTTTTAGTAATCAGAGGCTGGAGCAGACTGCCACCTTTTCAATACCAACTAACTCGGAGTGAGAAAGTCGATAGAAATGTGTTTAATCTCCGTGAGAAATGAAACAAAAGTCTTTTGAGAGACCTTGAGTGGCTGGGAAGGGTTGTGCATTGCGTCACTGGGTCCATGACGACTGTCTTCAATACCAGACAACAGCTTAGTGTTTCTGACAGTTTATGTATTGACCCCATTTCTGCCTAAGTGTAAGGAGGGCTTTTTTCTTTTCACCCTTTATCTTAACCTTTCCTTTTAATTCTTTAACCCCTTTAGTGCTTACCGAGACTTCATGACTAGTACATTGTTGGGTTTGTTCCAGTACTAGCTTCATTTAAGTCGGCACTATTCCCTTATTCTCACTTTTACTCCTTTTTTTATATCATACCTATGGACTTCTACACTAACTAGTGGAATGCCCCTGGGTAGATCCCTCCGGTTCTGAATGGATCATGGGAACGAAGACCTAATCCTAACCACCTTATAACTCCAAGTAATTACAAACATGGTCGGTCTTTTGGTATTATTCTCAGCCTTAAAACCATTTGAAATTGCTCCCCCTCAACATGTGCATTGATATTTAAAAATGTTTAGCACATGAAGGAAGAAACTTGCACTTGAGTCCTTAAAATCATATCTTTAGCCATATATTT
Source organism: Tanacetum coccineum (assembly GCA_026074375.1). NCBI lineage: Eukaryota > Viridiplantae > Streptophyta > Magnoliopsida > Asterales > Asteraceae > Tanacetum > Tanacetum coccineum. The sequence continues at coordinate 46,291 of BQNB010028013.1, forward strand.
TAATCACATTTTTCCCTTTATCAAAAATGTCAAATTTTTTGATATTTTGGATATCAATTTATTCAAACATTAATGGTTTAAGGGAAAATTGTCCAATTATTAACAAGCCGTATTAAGAACATTATTAAATGCTCCCTCTTAATTTATGAGGGTTATATATATATATATATATATATATATATATATATATATATATATATATATATATATATATATATATATACATATACATATATATATATATATATATATATATATATATATATATATATATAGATATATATACATATATATAGATAATGTTGAGTACGTTAATTTGGATTTTTTGGAATTTATTGAAAAATTCTAGAAAATTTATACTCAAACATTATTTATATTGCCTACTATTATAAGTCTATACTACATATTCACAATATTCATAAGATAAGATTTTGAGATTGGACTTGATGATTAAACGGTACGCGTCATAAGTTTGTATTCCATCTCGAGTTCCCTTGCACCAACTAATCACTCTAGATTTCTGATGACATCCCTTTCTCGCAGCTGCTTATCGATCAACTCAATCATAAGACCCAATCTCTTTCGGTCAACAGCCTTCCACTTTCTCTTTGGCATCTCCGTACTGTAATCCAGACGAAAGTCGAGTACTCTGTGATGAATCGCATCGCGAATAGACTTGAGTGTGCCATCCGAGAACTTGTACAGCTCGTCAGCTCGCAAAACTCTTTTATGTTTGTCCAGGTCTTCATAGACAATTCCTGGTGGATCATATAATGGAGTGTAGGGTTCTTTGAATTCAATATCTGGAAAGGTCTTATGAGGTTTGGTGATGTTAAGCTTCTTCTGGTAACTCTCTACACCAAGTTGTAAGTCTTCAACACATCTCTTAAGGATTAGGCTTCTTGTGAACATACGAAGGGCCACAATAAAGTAAATAATAACATTCCCGTCGAGGTGGAATAGCTTGTGTTGAACAGCAAGAAGAAGCATATCTTTAATGTTGTTCAAGTGTAGATCAATGAAGTCACCTTCTTTAAACTTATAAAGCTGTTGATCAGATCTTTTCACCACAATCTCTTCTAAGTGACCATATCCGTGTAATTTCTTCACACTAACACTCTTCACACCGAGAATCGCCTTAGTAGAGTAAAAATTGTGCTTATAGAATTTGTATATCTGAGATCAGTACCATAGTTTACGCATTTTACCCTAGTGCTTGATTCCTTTTTTAGCATCTTTTTCATACGCATGCTTGATGGTACTCCAAAGTGTAGGGACCATATCTTTACTTCCTTTGATCTCGTAATAGATGTTGTGTAAGTAACCTCTAGATCAGAAGTCTTCAGATACTCTAGATCATTGTTGAAGAAATAGTCATCAACAACGGTTCGATGACTTGGAGGACCTTGTAGAGGAAAAGGCTTGGATAGATCAAACGGGTAATGATATCCTTCTGGATTATTCCAATCAAGCTTGTCTGTTAAAGCATTGAAGCACTCTTGGAAGTTATACTCAAGCTCGATACTGCTAGAGCAAGTGACTTTTAATAATTTGAAGGCATGTCCTAACAAGATATCTTGAGTAAAAATTTTAATTTTGAGTCCATTCAACACCTAATTAGAGAAGTCAATAGGAGTGGCCATGAGATCATTGAATGTGAGAGGATCCTTTGAAGCAGAGACCATTTGATTGAACCAAGGCTGTGCGGGTTGATCAAGTACAACCTGACGCTTGTTCCATACAGGATTAGGAGTAGGAGGCCTTGGAGGTTGCTTGAACCAATCTGGATTCAAAGTCTTTCTTGTTTTGGGTTCTGAGGTGTCTTGTGGTTGATCATCATTACGAACCACATCATCACCCGCATCATCCATAATCACCTCAACAATAGGTTCTTCAACTGGTTCCTTTGCTGAAGCAGACTTACCAGTTTTAGAGCCTTTAGTTAGAGTTTTACCTTTTGGGGTTTCCTTGGTGGAGGATTCCTTCTTAAAAGACTCAGACTATTTTGTTCTTCTCCTCTGGGTTTTCTTACCCTAGTTTGGTCCAGCTAGAAGGTCTTCATCATCGTCGTCTTCATCATCATCATCATGCTTTCTCTTGTGGTCTTTAACTGTGTCATCGACTCCCTTATCTATTGCGTTTTCATCTTCAATCAATGCTTCCATGAGTGCATGGTACAATCGATGATTGGCAGGATTTTTGTTAAAAGACTTGTTTGCATGCATGTATTGGTAGATCAAGAGCCGCCTTGTCAGTAGACTTGATTGTAAACTGTGGCTTCTTTTGCTTCTTAATTTGTTCCTTCTTGATCTTGAGAATATCTAAAGGACTTTTCTGAGATTCTTATTCAGCTGTTGGTGTCGGTTTCTTGGTTGACTCAGGAAGATGCTGCAGAGAATATTTGTGAATGAGATCTGTCGTGTGTTTTTGTCATTCCTTTTGAAATACATCTCTAACTTTGGTATCAAGATAACTGTTGACAATTGTTGGAACTTGGGACTGGAGAACAAAAAGAGCTTCAGAAGAGTGATCAACAGTTTTCAGCTCAGACACTTCTTTTTCCAATTTTGCAACTCTTAGTTTAACAGCAGAGAGTGCATCAGATTCATGAACAACAGTCATGATGGTTGGAGCATTAGTTGTGATTGGTGGTGTTAGTGTTTGTTACATGGTTAAGATGATAGGTGTTATTTGAGGTGAGGGGACAGCAGTTGAAACTGGAGTTTCAGTGACAATTTTTGGTATAGGTGGAAGATTGGTAGTCTCTGGGATCACTGATACGGGAACCTTTTATACAGATAGAGACTGGGTTTGAGGAGTTTCTTGTTGGATGGTGATGTGCTATCATTGTGTGGTTATGATTTATGATTCAAGTTTTAAATTTATATTTTACCGACGTAACCAAAAACAACACTTTAACGGGCAGTGTACCCGGTCGGTGGTAGATTCGTGGTAAGTAGGGTGTCGATCACTAAGAGCGAGAAACACTTTCAATTTATTAATACTTTGGTTTTTCTAATCTAAGTTAGTCTAATCTATATTAAACCTATGCTAAACCTATGTTAATCCTAAATCTAACGGATAAGGGGGGTTTTTAGCCTGAGAGACTGACACGGGTTTAGTGGTGACTAAAATCAACTTAAGACACTAAAACACACGCAAGCAAATTAACAGAAGATAAAAGAGCGGTCTAGCCAAATATAAGAAAACTGTATTAACCATTATTAATCCAATCAGAACGTTAGTTTGTTTATTTAGTGCAATGATTACTTATCTCGAGGCGGTATATCATTTTAAGATTAAGGCGGTACTTCTTCCTTAAACCTAGACAAGTAGAATGATGTCACAATTAAACGCATCCACATAAAGCATCCTTATTTGCTTATTATAATCTATCTTAGGGATTAAGGCAATGGTGATCTTGTTAAACCCTAGCTCATGGAGACTTTACCCATTTACTGCTTAACGGATCTTTATATACTAGTAGTCTACTGACCGAGTCCTTACCAATGGAATAAGAACGTAATCGTTGATACCAAGGTCACCTTATGACTTAACTAATCTCACTAAACAAAAGGCAATGATAGGTCAATATTTATGATCCTATGAATCTAGATATATAAATTTCAATATGGAGAGCTATCCCAGACTCTTGGCCTACGCCCAAACAACACCAAAGTTGCAGCGCATTAAACATGTAGGACTAAACCCAGTTGAATGATAGGTCGCAGACATAAGCATATAAACAAGTATAAATTAATAAACATAAATAAGCAATCAATGATAAATTAAGAAATTGAGATAAACAAATGAAACATTAGATCTTCATAATAATGGCTAATACCCGAAGGTATTAGCCTTTAAACGTCATAATTAATACAAGAGTAATAATTTAGCCAAGGTAAATTAACCGAGTTAACAAATAATACCAAAAGCTAAATGATTACAAGAGTATAGGAGATTACAAGTTGTTTCCTATTGAATTAATCACATTGCAAGACCTCTTCCGCTTTTCTTCTCCTTTAAAAATTGACTTTTGTGGTTTAGGTATCGAAAATATGATTTAGCACACTTAAAACTCGTTTTTTGAGTTTTCTATTTATAAGGTCAGAAAAAAGGTCAATAAAGCGTATTGAAAGTCTTAGATACGGCGTATTGGGGATTTCTTAGAGTAGGGACCACGTTTGATATCTTCCAGAATATTTTATCTCCATATGGCTTGAATACGGCATATTGGTCTTCTTGGATACGGCTTATTGAATCTTGTTACCTTCGTAGTCTTTAGTGTAGTGTAGGCACCAATACACCGTATCTTCCTTGATGGATATGGCATATTAGCTGTCAGAACAGTATTATTCAAATATCTTCGTTTAAGCTCCAGAATCCGTGCCTTTTAGTTAACTTTCACCAAGTACTCCATAATTACTGCAATTCTCAAATACAAATGATTAAGTAACAATTCTTTGCAATAATTATACAAAATGGGTTATTTATATGGGATAAATGATGTTATATAAGTGATGTTATTTGATGTCATCAAATATCCCCCCACTTGAATCCTACTTGTCCTCAATTAGCCTTTAGAAGTTTATGAAAATGTATCCCTAAGGATTTTTCCGTTTAAGCATTTATTTGATCTATTACAAGTACACAACCAAACACCTCACGAAATAAGAAGATGAAAACACTCAAATCACTCAACTAATCTATGTGGTAACATGTAACTAATTCGCTCAATTGCTCGGTCGTGATGAATATTCTATCATAGGCTTGGCAAGGATACACATCTCCACCACTAGAGCTAAGGAGTAACAAGTTTATAAAGGTAAAATGGGTTTTTATAATAAGGCTTAGGGTTGATTATTCTACAATCTTTCACCAAAAGTACCACACCAACAAGGCAACTGAAGCACATATACATGGCCATAACGACGGAATAGACATGCGTGTTCGATCACATCCTCATTTGAGTTTAACAAAGGGTTAGGATGAAGAATGATATAGGGTATGGATCTTCTAACTTTTAGCAATAGTAATAAACCAACAAGGCAACTGAGATATGCATATATGGCCGTAACGACGGAATAGACATGCATGCCCATACACATCCTCATTCGCGTAAAACCCATGGTTATTGATTAGGAAATGGAAATAAATTGTTGTTAAATAAAAATTATGAAGCAAATAGATTAGGTCCAAGATATAAGTTGCTAGAAACTATTAAACAATAGATATTGATTGATGATTAGTGTGTGAAGATCAAGGTGTAATTAGTGTGTGTGTTTAGAGAGAGAAATTACCTAACTTGCCTTTTAATTAAATGAAGTTGTTACATCTAACCTTGTCATAAATTACTATTTATAGCCTTGGTTAGCTATTCTTATTAAACTTTCCTAACTTAGCACTTTTAGTCCCTGCACTTTATAATAGTGCTACAAGTAGATTATTTCTTTATTTCTAACATTCCCCCCCTAAATGATCTACTTGGGAACTATCCTTATTGTGTTTTTGATGACGACTTCTTCTTTATGCTTGAACACTTTATTAGTAGTCTGTCATTTTCTTTTTCCTTGAAGCTCGAAAACGCTGAGAATTCTTTATGAAAGTTAAGGACGACCTTGTAGCAAATCTCTCCTGATATAATTTTCTCTCCCTATATGACAAGATAGATTTCTTTATCCCTGAAGGTATCAACTCTACTCTCGAATTCAAAATCAGCATTCTCAAAAGCTAACTTTGACCTTCTTTTGCAACTTGATTCTTTAATAGCTTATATGAAATCTTTAACTTTGAACTTGATCTTGAATGTAGATTTCAATCACCTAATGTTGCTGATGAAAGATCTTAAAATACGATGATATTGATTGAGCATTTCTTTGTAAAAGGCTTGAACACTTTACTTTTCACATAAATCTTTATAATCTTTAAGCTCCCCCTCTATCACATATCCATCTCTTGAATATTGAAGTAGTAAACTTTGATTGTCTGAAGACAATGTCGATATTCTTGAGAAGTAATTCCATGCAAATGTCGAACCGGCTATCTCGATCGATCTTTGAAGTTAATGAAACACTACAGCTTATTCAAAACACTTGATGAAGTAACCTCAATCTTGAATACGAATCTTATCTTCTTAATCAAACTACTTTTACCATAACGATTTCTTTGATTCAATTTCTTTGCTAGTATCTTGATTTGTCCCATATATTCTTGCTTATATCTTCTCCCCTTTCATATACTTGAATTGTCCTTACGTTTCAAACTTATATCTTCTCCCCCTCATGATGATTATGATCCATCATGAACATCATGATTATATAAGTTTCCAAAATAAGCTCTGGGTGAAGAATATCCTTTGAAGTCCATGAAATTGAAATCAAAATCTTTTCTTTTCTCAAACATTCTCCCTTTATAAACAAACATACTCCCCCCAAAATAACCCATAAGCTCCCTCAAACCAACAAATATGATTACTATCAATCCCGTGAAGGTTGAAAGAAACTTTTGTCATTATAAGATTCGTTGAAGTAGTGATGCTTGTGATAGGTAGAAATGTTGTTGATGTATGTTGTATGTTGTATGTTGTAGAAGATGAAATAAAAAAATTATCAGAGTAAGAACCATCTTCCACATTAACCATGAAGTTCATACATCACAAGATCATGCTTTAAAAATCCCCGATTGTTAATTTTTGAAGAATATGACCAATCAATTTCTCGTGATAAAGAATCGGAAATATGACATAAAATTCCAAAGAAAGCGTTGAACCTCAGTGAACTTAGTGTTGTGTTACCCTGGGAAACACATAACCACTAGATCACTTAGATTACTAGTTAACACTTATTTGAATCATTAAACAATCATTTTCAAATAGTGACCTACGTTCAGCGTTGGCATGATGTTAGCACTGGTAGGATTTCCATTCAATCATTGTGAATACTAATTTATAGTATCACTCCAGAATGTTTCCAGATTCCGGCAATGTCACATAGACGCAATGTCACAAAGACATATATCATTGTACTTTTGTATCATTAGAGGTTACATACAAACGTACTTTTTGTGTCCTAAAGAAATTCATTGAATCTCAAATTGGCTCTAGACTCTTGTTCACATTTTAAGTAAGCAAGGACTGAGCAGAATTGGCTTCTAATCACTACCACATTTCTTGGAGATGAGAAAGTCCAGATAGATTATGCGTATAATCTCCGTGAGAATGAAACAAATACTTTTTGAGAAGTATTTGAGTGGCTAGGAGGGGTTGTGCATTGCATCACTGGGGTCCATGATTTCTAACTTCAAACCAGAAATCAAACAGAATGAAATCGATAGATTATGAGTTGACCCGGTTCTATCCTAGTGTAGGAGAAACACTCTTCATCTTTTCTTATAATCCTCTCACTTTTCACTCCAACCTTTTCATTTGCTTATCATTTGATTTCTTCGTCTTCATCATATTCTTGTCACTTTTGACAACTTTATCATTTTCTTTCATTTGTTTTCATTCAAAGCTTTATCACTTAAGTCCTTTTAGCATTCAAAACATGTTGATTTACACCTCAAACTCCATCACCTAGACCTAACATTCCTAAATTAGAAGGAAGACTTTGGAGTAGATCAATTCTGGTTCTGGAAGATCATAGGAGTATTTTGGGAGAAACTAAATCACACCGTGCAACTTAATCAACATACGCCTAGATAATTCCTTTAGAAAGAATGTCCGTGAAAACCATGATGAAAATCTGAAATCGTATCATGAGATTTTTGATAATATCAAGAAAATGTAGAACAATCACTCTGTCTGTTTTTGTATGCGGTGGCATTTCTTTTCTTGCATACTGGCCGGGGGGGGGTGGGGCGTGGTGGTCTTATCCATGTGCAGTGCTTGCTTTTTGAAGCACATGACATATACTTTCATTTTTTCAAGTATACGATTTCTCATTTCTCTCTTTCTATTTTTCTCTCACAAATCTCTCTTTCTGTTTTTCATCATTCTCACAAACATCTTATGATGAAGAAAATTTTGATCTTTAAAAGTTTTCAATCATTATAAAGACACTCCCCCTTAACATATGCCGAGAAATATTTTTAACATGAACTAAAAACGTAAAAATACGGATAATTTTGTTTTTATAGGGGTGCAATGTAAACAATTTTCCAGTTCCTGTTTCTTTCTGAAAACTTTCACAACTATACGAGGACACTCCCCTCGAAAAATATCATATCTTTGATAAAACCTTTATGAGGGAGTTCCTCTTTGCACTTCTGAGTCCTTTATTTCTTTAGACACTTTTCACAAAGAGTACATCGATTTGAAGACCTTTTAAAATTGATTTTATCTTGAAAGAACCACATTTTAAAAATCCGAATCGATTGTAACGCATCAACTTGAGATCATTGACTTTTAAAACAACTTGATTTTATCTTTTAAGTACCACATAAAGATTTTGAAAAATATTTATCAATGACTCAAGTCAAAGAAGACTTCTCTTCTTTTTCAAAGATAGATGCACTGAAGCGTACACCTTCTTTTCTTTAAAGCATGGGTTATGTACTGAAATGTACACAAGGCATCAGATAAAGTTCGGGTTTCGTACTGAATTATACGAAAGCCATCATATTAAGCACGGGTTTCATACTGACATTGTATGAAAGCCATCATAAAAAAAATCTTTTTGTATTTTCTATAAAATTTGGTATAAAATATATCGTTATGTCCTTTTCTTGAATTTCTATAAACAAAAATCTTTTTGTCTTTTCTAAATTTTATATAAAAGAAAAATCTTTTTCTATTTTTCTAAAATTTGATAAAATAAAATCTTTTTTTTTTGTATTTTCTAAAAGTTATTAACAAAAACATTTCGTGGTAAAGAATTTATGTTTCACGACTCATCATACCTAACTTCTCGACTAAAAAAACTTTAAAAATCGAGCTTCATGGCAGAGATTTCGTGAAACAAAATCCAGCAAGTTGAAATTTCGAGTACGACGAAATAATAAACTCTAAAGATCCTTTTATCAACAGGATCCTTTATAAATGATACGTCACATCAATGTGTTTGTTCCGATTGTGTGAACCGGATGCACGAGATTGCAATAGCACTCTTTGAATCACAGTAAATCGGTACTTTGTCGAAGAAGAAGCCATAGTCAGTCAACTGAGTACGCATCCACAAAACTTTTGCACAACAGCCCGAAACAGCAACATATTCATATTCAGCTATAGAAATAGACACGCAATTCTGCTTCTTGGACGACCAACACACCAACTTGTCACCTAAAAATTGAACACTTCCAGATGTAACTGTTTATCAGTGACATCCTGCATGGTCTGCATCTGAATAAGCAGTTAGATCAAAGCCAAAATCTTTCGGATACCAAAGGCCTAAATTAATAGTCCCTTTGAGATATCGAAAGATTCTTTTGACGGATGACACATGATGTTCATTTGGGTTTGCATGATATCTAGCACACATACATGTTGCAAACATTATATCTGGCTGACTTGAGTAAGGTACATCAACGATCCAATCATACTACGATAATCAGTATGATCAACTGGTTTTCCAACTAAATCAAGTTTGAGTTTAGCTTGTTCAACCATGAGAGTGGGAACCGTATCACAATTTTCCATTCCAAGGCCGTTTCAAAATAGCAAGATGTACTGGATTGATTTATGAAAAATCCATTTGAAAATTGATTTACATGAAGGCCCGAGAAAGAGTTCATTTCTCCCATCATACCTCATTTCCAAACGTTTAACCATTAAGTCTGAAAATTTCGTGCAATATTTTCGATTCGTTGAGCCAAATATTATGTCATCAACGATATTGGTTTGAATAGCATTATATGTTTTTACCCTTCTTTTTTAGAAAAGAGTAGTACTCTATCATACTATCTATCCTTTTTTGAAACTCTATCAACCAAGAATTTTGAAAGAACGTCATACCATGCCCGAGGTGCTTGTTTTAAACCATACAAAGCTTTGTCGAGACAATACGAAATGGGTCTGGATAGTGTTTGCTGACAAAACCTGGGAGGTTACAACATATCTTCCTCTTTAATAATTCCATTGAGAACACCGTCTTTACATCCATTTGAAAGATCGTGAAACCCTTATGAGCAGCATATGCAAGAAATAAGCGAATAGCCTCAATTAGAGCAACTGGAGCAAACGTCTCCTCATAATCGATGCCTTCTTATTGACTCTACCTACACGAGAAAAAAAAAAGGGGGGGGGGGATGCCATGCTTTGTTTCGAATAACCAAACTGCTTTCATCTTTCTTATTCTTGAAGATCCATTTGGTTTTAATGATAGTCTTCCTCGTGTCGAGGAACTAATCTCCAAACTTTCAATCTTGCAAATTGATCAAGCTCATCTTGCATTGCACTAACCCAATCAGCATCTTTCAAAGCTTCAGCCACGTTAGCAGAGCCTCGTTGGGACATAACGACCCGGGAACACTCTATACTGCTTCCGGTTTTCTTGCTCTCGCGTGATTTCGTCCCTTGGTGTATTTATATCATATAGATAGGTTTTAAGGGGTGAGCTCGCGCGGGTCAGTAAGGTTGATAGAATGTATGAACATTGGAAGGATCGTGGAATGACGTACTTGCATCAAAATAAGCATTTTCCAATCGTTCATCAAACACATTATGTGACGAACTTGCTTCATTCACACTAGGAACAATGTTATTTGAAATCGATTGAGTATTTATTGGAGAAACCATTACTTCTTCTGAACTTTGTTGAACGTCATCATTCAATGA
>BQNB010028014.1:0-57060 GCA_026074375.1 Tanacetum coccineum
ATGTCGTTATTCGTGATAAAAAAGGAGCGGAGAATCTCGCGGCCGACCACTTATCTAGATTAGAAAATCCTCATCAAGGTGATCTCGAGAAAAAGGAAATTAATGAAACATTTCCTCTCGAGACCCTCGGAATGATAACTTTTCATGGTGATTCTAGTACCCCATGGTTTGCCGACATTGCAAATTACCATGCGAGGAATTTTATAGTAAAAGGGATGTCGTCCCAACAAAAGAAAAAATTCTTTAAGGATGTAAATCATTATTTTTGGGATGATCCCTACTTGTTTAGGATTTGTGCGGATCAAGTGATTAGACGATGTGTTTACGGCCAAGAAGTCGTTGATATCCTCACGGCTTGCCATAATGGACCCACCGGGGGACATCATGGTGCGAACTACACCGCTAAGAAAGTCTTTGATTCCGGTTTCTATTGGCCGACAATTTATCGCGATGCCCATGACATGGTGAAGTCATGTGACTCATGTCAACGTCAAGGCAAAATCTCGCAAAAAGATGAAATGCCCCAAAATGCAATTCAAGTATGCGAGATCTTTGACGTATGGGGCATCGACTTTATGGGTCCGTTCCCGTCTTCTCGAGGGAACAAGTACATTCTCGTGGCCGTTGACTACTTGTCTAAATGGGTTGAAGCAAAAGCGCTCCCCACTAATGATGCCCGAGTTGTCGTAAAAATTTTAAAATCTCTCTTTGCCCGATTTGGAACTCCTCGTGCTATAATTAGTGATCGCGGTACTCACTTTTGCAATGACCAATTCGCAAAGGTCATGCTTAAGTATGGAGTTACCCATCGTCTTTCTACCGCGTATCATCCACAAACTAGTGGACAAGTGGAGGTTTCAAATCGTGGTTTGAAACGTATCTTAGAAAGGACCGTAGGCGAAAATCGAGCTTCATGGTCCGATAAGTTAGATGATGCTTTATGGGCCTTCCGTACCGCATTCAAGACACCCATTGGGTGCACTCCTTATAAGCTTGTGTACGGAAAGGCTTGTCATGGCAAGTATGATCACCCGGGTCGTTATCCCCAACGACTCATGCAATGGAAACCTCGTTTAAAGTTTGGATCCTGATTTGAATAAGGAAAGAGATATTTTTGATTTTTTTGTTAAACTACTAAAATTAAAGGCACAATTAAACAACTAAATAAAAGCAAATAAACTATTTAACGAAAGAAATAAGAATGACCAATTTAAGAAAACAAATGCAATTTAAATCCTAAAATTATAAACTAAATTCCCAATTCTAAATTAATGCTAAAGAAAATTTTAGGAAAATTAAAAATATTTTTTAAAGGCTTTTTGGATTTTATATGAATTAAACACTAATTAATCTAAATTAAATTCTAAAAATAGAAATTAAATCTTAAAGATTTATAAAAATGATTTTTAAACTTATAAAAATGTAAAATATTATAAAAGCTAAGAAAACTATTTTTTTTATTTTTCTGAAAAGTTTTTTCTAATTTTTATGGATTTTCTAAGATTTTAAACTATTAAAAACTTAAAATTAATGAAATAAAATAAAAATATTGATCCTAAAAATTTTATAAAAACTAAACTAAGTAAAGAAAAAGTGCAGAAACTTATGAAAAACAAAAGCCCTAATTTTTATAAATCTAATTAAAAGTAATTTAGCTAATTAAAAACTAAAACCTAAAATTTATTTAATATTAAAAAGAAATTAAAAAGAGTAAAAGGAAATAAAAAGAACAAGGGGCAAAAGAGTGCAAGTGAAACTTGGGGGTAGGCGGGGTAAATTTAAAGTTTAATAAAAAACACAAAGTTTCACTAAACGGCAGAAAGGCCCCCTGAACTTGGGACTAACTAGACTAACACTTAAACTAACAAAGGACTAACTATGTGATTAACTAAGGACTAACTGCGCATTTGACAAGGACTAACTGTGTAAATTTAAACTAACAGAAACTATAAAAATGGACAAAACAGGCCCCTGCACTCCCTAACTTCTAACAAACAGCATCCATTTTGATTAAATCAGCTTATTAACTAGCTTTTTAAGACTACTTTTATAAAAAAAAACTAACTACTAACTTATTTAAAATAAGCTGTATGGGCTTATCAGCTTATAAGCTCTTATCAGCTTAGTATTCTACCTCTCTAGCTAAATAAACATAGCAATCTTCAAGGCACTTAACAGACTTTCCACTACTTTATAAAATCGGCTTAATCAACTATTTAGCAAATCCATACAACTTAATAAGAAAACAGAACAAGAACACATGTAAAACAAAAATAAGGTGTACCTTGGATTCACCCAGCAAGAACAGGACAGCAATAAGCTGTGTGGGCTTATGGCTTAATCCACATAAGCCCTAAATCAAACCAACAATCCTAATCTAGCCCTACTGCTGACCCTCAGCTCTAAACCCTTGGAGTCTCAGCAGCCATCCAACTCCAATAGAGACTCCAAGCCTTGAACGAATCAACAATAACAAACACAATCATTTTTTTTTTGACAGAATTTAAATGAGAAACAAATTTATATGAAATAAGACTTTTATTAAAACTGAAATTAAAATTTATTACAATACGAAATGAAATAACATGAATTTGAAATTACATAAAAACTACTAACAACTTGAATCGAAAAAATTAAACTACTAAAATATAAAACTGAAAAATTAACCACTAATTACTCTCCGATGCTGGAATGAGGGGGGGTATTTATACCCTAAGCTCGAGCTCCTCCCATCTTCTAGGTCCTTCTTCTCGCTTCAATCTTGGCCCTCCATCCCTTCTCTTTCTTTATATCTCAATCTCGATCGTTCGATTAAAGATGTGTAAACCCGGATTAATGACGGGAAAATGTGTAGTTAGATATGTGAAGTGTAAACACTCTACACACCTCACATCAACCAATACGTATCATCATCTCAATTTGCCAGGGTGGAATGGGATTGGGGTTAATTGAAAGCGATGGATGGGTTAAGGATTGTGAGGGGGTCATTAACCCTATGGTTAATTAGTGTGTGGGTGAGTGGTTAAGAAACTAGGGTTCATGGGTGTGTTCGTGTGTGTTCATGTGTGTGTGTGTGGTTTAATCGCATTTGGGGTAAATGAGGGTGAATAGTAACTGTAAATGAGTTTATAAGTTAACCGGGTTGGTCGGGTTAATTGGGTTGGGGGTTGGCTTGTGATTGGTTGATAGGTGGATCCACGGGTTTATTTGACCCGGGTAAGACCCGCGCCTTTTATAACTTTGGGGAAATTGCATGATCGGCCCTTGTGTTTGGCAAGCACAATAAACAACTTTCACCAATTGCCAAAAACAGCCCTTGAACTTTATAAAACAATGGAGTTTGGTTTTGGTTGACTGTGGTAGCTGCAGTTGACTGTAGAAGGCTGAGGCATGATCTCTCTGGCTTCGGCTTTTGATTTCTTTAGCTTCTTGATTCACACATACCGTTTCATCGTGTTCGTTTTTTTTTTTTACTGATTTCTTGTGATATTTGACATATCCATAAACCTCACACATAAAACTCAGAATACAAGCACATTTTAAGCCATTTTTGATCCGTTTTGGTTTATTTGGCCTTTTTAACATAAATAGATATGGTAATCTACACTTATCAAAAGTCCCATACTAAACGATTGTGTGTCCTCACGCAATATCACATGCCTTATAACCAAATACCTCAAAATTCCCCAAACTACAACGCTTTGAAAAAGTAGCAAAGAGATTCGTTTGAGAGAGATAAAGATTACAAGTTATAAAACACCGACTATCCCCATTGTTCCTAAGATTTTTTTTTCTGTTTTATGGATTTTCCTTGATTATTAACTACCCTAGCTACAATTTATTTGTGCATGACATAATGCAATGTTTTTCATTACACATTGTATCTTTATAGGATCATAGAACACAAAGCACAATTAAGCGACTAAAAAAGATAACTTCAACATCCCCGATTTTTCACTTTTCCCATGCTAACTTAAAAACAAGATCAATCGTTAATTACAAAGTCATGACACAAACACAACTCAAAAATATTAATTGTTTACTTACTTTTCCTCTCCTGCAAATCTACTTTTGTATCACAGGATTTTACTTAAAGTCATATACCCGAAGCTCATTAAGACTTTTTGTTTCGGATACTTTATTAATTCAGAAAATAAAGACAAATGTTAAGGAACAATTGATTAGCTCCTATCCCTTCTCAAAATGATCAAATGCAATAAGAATAAAGTCCACATCGAGGCGACCAAAATTTTGGCATTTTATTAGGCTACTAAGCAAGGTACACCCAATCATGTCAAATACCCTAAGGCTCTTTAAAGACATGACTGGCCAATCTCATTTGCACCAATACCCTAAGGCTCTGTAAGGCACAAATAAGACAAAATTAAGCATACAATATTAAACTCAAGTCCTATAGAAGGCGACAACATCGGCCACGCCTCCAGCAAGATCCCAGCAAACAAAATTCGACTTTGGATTATAAAAGTAAAAACCGTGCTTTTATCTCGAAGCCACATCGATAGCGAGTCGATCAAGGAGTTGTATTCTACTTATTATGACACCGGACTCTACCTACATGGAAAACACCAACATCGGCCACGCCTCCGACACGATAAGTAATCTGGCAGAGTACTTATTTATTGAATTTTGGATATTTTTTAAGCCAAATTAAGTATTCCTGATGTGTACTCATCCTAATCACAAAGGAACTAAAGAAAACTTCTATTAACTAATTATTAACCAAAAAACCATACAACTCTATTTATTAAACATTATATATAAAAGTGAAACAAGCTAATGGGAGAAAAAGCCACAATTAATACATATGAGCTTGAAAGAAATCCAACTATTCTACGTTTAATATCATGACTTATAAATAACACTATCATTTCTTGTTCTTCACAAAAGAAATTTTGCAAATGCTTAGCCTATATAAAATCCAACTCGGCATATTTAAAATCTACTTGAGATTAGCACAAGCTTTCATTTACTAATGATCATTCAATTCCAGCTGTCATGAGACTAAAGCATAAACTATCGTCATTAATTGTTAAAGGTAACAAGCTCTAGAACTCAACACGTTCAATCGGGTCAAAAATTACTTCTTATTCTTACCAACGGAAAACATACATTTTTGTCTTAACACATTTTTTTTTTTTTTTTTTTTTTTTTTTTTTATGAAATAAAACTGAAAAATTTAAAATTTTTGCTATTTTTGTGGGAAAACGGGTACGTGAGAACAAAACAATAAGCAAGCACATTAAATCGATAGATTCCCTCCCCAAACTAAAATGAAACATTGTCCTCAATGTTTAAAGTCGGGTTCCTACGAAAATCTAAGCCGTTTATGAAGTAGACAAAGATAATTCGTTAATCGATAATAATGAAAGGATATTGATCTCCCCAAACTAATTTCACACAAAGGATGAGAAACTCGAGTGCTTCGGAATTAGGCATCGAACACGAGAGGATTCTTGAATATATTGTTGGGTAATCCTAGCCCAAATCACAAACACAGACAACAAACAACCGAAAAACGAAGAGGATGGGCCCCTCAACATCTCAAACACATAGAGTTAGAAAATAGAAAGAAAGAGGATAAGCATGGTGAACTTCCCACGAATCGGTTGTTTTTTGATTACAAAGAGTCGCAAGCTCGACTCGATTCCCTGAATGAGGTTGTCCTTAGGGAAAGTCTGGAAGTCCTGGATAACCAATGGTGGTGTATCCCCTCCATAGTAGTGCTTGAGACGGTGGCAGTTGACTTTGAAATTAGAACCATCAGCATGAGACAACTTTGCAGTGCCATAAGGATAAACTTCGGTGATTGTGAAAGGTCCGGACCAACGAGACTTAAGCTTTCCAGAGAAAATCTTTAATCTGGAATTGAAGAGAAGGACTTGATCACCAACATTGAAGATTCGGTTCTTTATCTTGGAATCATGTAGCTTCTTTGTCTTCTCCTTGTAGATTAGCGAGTTCTCGTAAGCTTGATCACGAAGCTCGCTAAGTTCATTAAGCTGAAGCTTTCGATGATCGCCCGCGGTCTTTAAATCGAAGTTGGCATGCTTGAGAGCCCAATATGCAATATGTGTTCATACTCTACTGGTAAGTGACATGCTTTTCCAAGACTAGCCTTAATAGAGTACATCTATTCGGAGTCTATAAGCGGTTCTGAAAGCCCAAATGCATCATCTAGTTTTGTCATGACCATGAGGCACGGTTTCTCCCGACCGGTCCCCTCCTCTAAAATTCTTTGTGAAGACCAACCGATTCGTGACTTTCAACTTGACCACAATCGTTTGAGGATGTAAGGAGTCGAAAGACGATGGGTGACACCATAATTTAGACATAACTTTATCAAATTTGTCCGTTACAGAAAATGGGTCCCCACGATCGCTTATGATTGCTCTCGGAGCACCGAAGATCGGGAGAAAAGGCTTTTAAGAACTTAACAAACTACCCACATCGTTGGTAGGACGAGCGCTTTCAGCTCAACCCACTTGGAAAGATAGTCGAACGGCTACTAAATATATTTGATAACCCTAGATGACTGAAAAGGTCCCATAAAAAAACGATACCCCCATAAATCGAAAATCCACAAACTTGGATTGCATTTTGAGGCATCTCAATCACGTTGAGAGATTTGCCTTGTTATTGACAAGCATCACAATTTTGACAAAATCGTAGACATCCTTATAAATGGGGTGCCCAAAGAACCCGCAATCATAAACCTTCTTTTGGCGGTAAAGTTAGCGTCCGAAGTGTCCGCCCCGGTGGTCCACTAGGACAAGCTGATGAATGTTCAAAACTACTTTGCCACTACACCCTTCGGATTATTTGATCCCGCACAAGTCCAAAAATAGTGTATTTACAATCTTTAAAGAACTTGTTTTCTCTTGATTCGAGCCATTCCGTTTTTTAATGAAGTTCCCCGCGTGGTAGTTAGCAATGTCGCGAACCACGGGAGACTTTTGGGTCTTTAGAATTAACACACTAAAGTCTCTAAAGGAAAAGTCCTCATTCCATCTCTTTTGATCAAAAACAATTTCGTAAGATTTTCAAGACGAGAGGGTGATCTTTGGCCCCTGCAGAATTTTTTCAGCTCCCTGGTACAGATCACCTAAAATCAAATTTCATGAAGAAGTAAGACCCAGCTAAGCAATCTTGCTTTGGCGTCTTCGTTGTTGAAAAGAAATTTCAAAGCGGAGTGGTTCCGTATAAACAATACGCTGTTCATGATTAGATATGATCGAAAACTTCTCGAAAGGCATAAAACAACTGCAAAACAACGCATCACTTTTCTCGGTTGTTGTGATAATTAGTCTCTGCTTCAGTCATCCGTCTTGCTAGCAGTAAAGAAAATAGGTCTGAAATGCTCCTCAATCCTTTGCCCTAGAACTGCAAACCCTAAAACGATTGCATAATCACGTTTGGCGTCGCACAGATTTCAAAAGTTCGTCCCAATTGAGCAATGAGAGAATTGGAGCGTTCGGTCAACCTTCTTTTTGTTCAACGGTTGAAAGGCTAGAATGGCAATCTCCTGAAAAAATGAAAGAGTGTTTTTTCTCTAAAGAGATGGGTCATGGTCGAGAGATTTTAGAAAAGTCGTTTGATAATCTTCGGATAGAATCCTCGCCATTCCCGAGAAAACTTTCGAATTCCTTTAGACGGTTTTGTTGGATGAGGAAGCTTAGAAATAACATCGATTTTAGCTTATCGACTTTCATTCCTTTTCTAAATCATTATGACCTAAAAAACAAACAATGGCCTTCTTTAACCATGAAATGGCTCTTTTCCCAATTTAGAGTGCTAATTTGGTATCTTCACCAACTTTAAAAAGCATTTATCTAAAATGGCAAGACTGAGTAAAAAGAAATCTTCTCCAAAACTGAAAAAAAAATCGTCCATAAAAACTTCCATTGTTTTTTCTCTATCATAGATCCCCCGTGACAAATGGCCATCAGTACAACGTTGGAAATTCCAGTGCATTGCACAAACCGAATGGGCAATACGACGGTAAGCGACTAAGTTCCGTAATGCACGTAAAGTAGTTTTTCTTGACTTTAGTTCGATAGGAAATTTGAAAATACCCAGAAAACCACTAAGAAACAATAAAACTCGTTTCCCCCCGGCTAATCGCTCTCACATCTGGTTCCATGAAAGTAACGGAAAAATGGTCTGTTACAAGTCGCTTTCGATTAACTTTCGAAAATCGATACAAACTCCCATCCCGTGACTAATCCTTGTAGGCACCACTCATTTTTACCTTCGTTGTGATAACGGTCATAACCACCTTCTTAGGCAACACAATGGACTTGACTAACCCGATGGACTATCCGAGATTGATAAATCAATCCTGCGTCAAGAAGTTTTTCTACTTTCTTTCTTATGACGTCATGGATTATTAGGGTTAACCCTCCTTGATGTTGGACTGAAGGTTGGTAAATACTCATCTTCTAAAAGGATTTTGTGTGAGCAAAAACTCTGATCTATGCCGTCGACTATACCGAAAGTTACCCAAGCGATTGCCTTGCTTTCGATTTTTTCAAAACATTAATAGTGAGATACTTTTCTCTTGTCTCAAATCTTTTGAAATTATTACTGGAAGCTTGTTATTTTCTTCTAAAAACGCATACTCTAGATGCGGAGGTAACTCTTAAGCACGACATTCTGAATTTCATCTTTTTGGTTCATAAGAAATAGCATATTCTAGAGAAGACTCTTTGGTTTCTACAAACTGTTGAGATCTCTCTGGATTTTTCTGGAAAGAAAATTACCTTGGTTTTGTAGAGGAGGTAATGTTCACTATTTTAGGAGAGCCACGAGAATGAGAATATCACCCTCGGATCATAGTAACGTAGCATTGAAAACTGGTGAAACATGGTTCAATCATTCCCGATTGCAATATAAAGCATCACGGCTTCTTCAAAGATGTATAAATCAATACACCAAACTGAGATAAGTGTTGGAGATGAAATAGAAACAATCGGATCGAATCCGGGAGATGGATTGTTGTAAGCAACGGAATCGGAAAATCCAAGTACTTCTTGTGAGTACTCTTCACAAGTAGCATCGATTAGATCAATCTTCTTCAATGATTCGAGATTGTTGTATGAAATGGAAGGTGCATCACCACATTTAAGGGTTAACGATTGATCATCATTCCTAAGAGTAATCTCTCCTTCATAAACATCGATTAAAGCATGAGCCGTCCTAAGAAAGGGTCGCCCGAGTATCAATGGTACTCGAGGATCGGCTATAAAATCTAGAACAACGAAATCGGCAGGAAAGTAAAATTTCCCTACTTTGACAAAAACATTTTCAGCTACACCGGTTGGTTTGGAAATTGAACGGTCAGCTAATTCTAATTCCATTTTTGTTTCGGTTAGGCCTGAGAGTTGAAGCTTTTTCCAAATGGATAAAGGCATAAGATTGATACTAGCACCTAAATCGGCAAGGGCTAAGTAACTATCAAACTCTGAAAAGTCACATGGAATGAGAAATCGACCGGGGTCACCTAGCTTTTCTGGAAGCTTTTTAAGGACAACCGCACTACAATTTTCATTCAATGGTGTTTTGGTTAACTCAATTAACTTGTCTTTGTTATTAAGCATCTTTTTAAACATCGGAGCAAACTTTGGCATATGAATGAGAGCATCCGCGAAACTTAGCTCAAAGTGAAGATTACGGAAAATTTCCATAAACTTTGAAGCAAGGATATCATCCTTTTCACGAATCTTTTCTTTGTTGAGTCTTGATGGGTAAGGCAAATTAGGTTTGGCTTTGTTAGCAACGAAAGAAGGCTCTTTGATTGGTTCTTTGTCTTTGGTTTGTTCATGGACGAATGGAGGAGGTTGGATGTCTTCGGTGCTCGGTAGCTCCGTATCCTTTGTCACCTCACTTTCCTTTTCCACCACCGGCGGTGGAATTGGAGGTCCATCGTATGAAACACCACTACGAGTTGTAATTGCCTTGGTTTCGTTCCTAGGGTTTGGAATGGTATTGCTAGGTAAAGAACTTGAACTTGAAGGTTGGTTGGTATGATAATTTTGCATGAAACCGAGCATCATCTTCTGAAAATCATCTTGCTTCTTTTGAGACTCATTGTAAACTCTTTGAAAATCATTTTGAAAATTATCCAACTTCATTTGCAAATTATTCATGTTCGCATCATTAGCTTTAGAATAATTCTCAAATTCCGCGTATTAAGATACGCTATTTGTATGGAGGTTGGTAAGTAAAACTTTGATTGATTGGTGGTTGGTTTGGTTGGGTGTTTGGTATGGTGGAGCTTGATAAACTTGATTTTGGTTGTTTTGACGGTTTTGATTAAAGGTTTTGTTCCATACGGTTTTTGGTGAAATTAGAATTGGTCTCATTTGATAACGTTTGTGGGATGTTTGGACATTTGGTTGATAACCCCGGTGGTCTCATTACTTGCCCAGAAAAAAAAAAAAAATTTTAAAAAAAATGTTGAAGGTTGGTTTCTTTGGAGAAAATTACCAACAGCTGCTGTTTGTTGAAATTGTTGGATATTATCATGAAAAATGGGAAAATCGTTTCCACCTCGAGTTAACGGACAATGGGTAAAATTATGATTTGATCCACAAGTGACACAAACTTCCTCAACTGCTTTGACGGGTGCAGAGCAACAAACTAAAGCTTTCATTGACTCATCATTTGGGGTTCATCTTGATATCATCTTATCCTCGAGAGAAGCGGCTATTTTTTGCATATCGAAAGAATTATTAGAAGAAGAAGAATTAAAAAGAGGGAGTCATCCGTACTCACTCTTGAATATTAGCACGACTTCTTGAGTAACGAACTTTGACTTGCTTCAATAATCGCTAACCTTCTTGAGGCATTGTGTCCCAAGAAAGTAAAGCCACCTGCTGTGCAGATCTAAGGCATCTTGATCGTTTGAATTCAAAGAGTTTAAAAAAATAACGAGTGGTGGAGTTCTTAAAAGCCATGTGAGGACCTTTGACAAGAAGGAGTCCTTAAAACGTTCCCATGCTTCATGAAAGGCTCGTTGGGTTTTCTGTAAAAAGTAATGATCTCATTCTCCGATAGTAAGTGGTTTTTTGAACGAGGTGGAAAGTTAGTGGTAGTATGAATTTGAAACAAGTCGTACCCATGTGAGAATTGATCTTGGTGTTCTTTGTCCAACCAATCCGGGCTTCACCGTCTAGAAGAAAAAGGAAAAAGCAAAAGCTTAAATCGAAGTGTTCGTAAACTTCTCTGGATGTCTAAACGATGAAGTGACTTTGTTAACAAATCGAAGGTGATTGTGGGATCTATGTCTACCCGTAATTTGTTTGCTTTTGCAACAAGATTGATTAAAGGTTTGCATAAGCTCAAAATTGTGTGGCATTGATCTATGGGAATACTAAAGCATCTCATACCCCTCGATGGGTGCATGTAACATTTGAGCCATCGTTCGAATTGTCGCCATTGAACAAAACTGTTTGTTCAAACCAATTGGTTGCAAACCGAAAGAAGTTGTTGTGTTGGACCGAAGACGTTTACAGATTTGCGAACGAGTGCCGCATAAAAAGAAAAACAAACCAATTAAAAAGCAAACTTATACACTAAATTTTTTTTTTTTTTCTCTAAATTTAACGGTTACTACGAAAGAGACTTAAAACCAAATAATCAAACTACTTCACGTAAGCTCTTGAAAAATTTCTTTTTCAAGGTGAGCCGACGTCGTAGTGAGCCAAAAGGCAAGTGTTTAAATCTTTGATTACGAATTGGGAACAATTGCAAGTTCACACGAAAATTGAGAAAGATAATATCCTCAATGTGAAGAGTATATTATTTGTTGGTGTTCGTTAACCAACTTGGTGAATTTTATTTTCTGAATTAAGACAATTTTTTTTATATTTTTGATTTTCTATTTTTTTTATCTTTTACTTATACTAAAAAGAAAAGAAAAATATTTTTTACTTTTTATATTTTTTTTTTTTTTTTTTTTTTGGATTTTTGGATTTATGACAAAAATTTAACTTTCGAGGACGAAAGGATCTTCAAACCAAATCGACAAACACAAAACGAAGGAATCGCTTACACAAGTCCCCGGCAGCGGCGCCAAAAACTGATTGAGCAAGTTTTATACACGTAAAATATAATATAATAATATAATCCCGAGAGTAATTAAGAAAAATGCCAAGTTACCCTTGATAAAATTCACTCTCAAAAATATATATAATATAATATAAAATACGTATATTAAACCGGGTAAGTATGATCACCCGGGTCGTTTCCCCAATGACTCGTGCAATGGAAACCTCGTTTAAGTTTGGATCCTGATTTGAATAAGAAAAGAGATATTTTTGATTTAATTATACTACTAAAATTAAAGGCACAATTAAACAACTAATTAACAAATTAAACTAATTACGAAAGTAAATAAAATGCGACATTTAAGAAAACAAATGCAATTTAAATCCTAAAATTATAAACTAAATTCCCAATTCTAAATTAATGCTAAAGAAAATTTTAGGAAAAAGAAAAATATTTTTTAAGGGCTTTTCGGATTTTTTATGAATTAAATACTATTTAATCTAAATTAAATTCTAAAAATAGAAATTAAATCTTAAAAATTTATAAAAATGATTTTTAAACTTATAAAAATGTAAAATATTATAAAAGCTAAGAAAACTATTTTTTTATTTTTCTGAAAAGTTTTTCTAATTTTTATGGATTTTCTAAGATTTTAAACTATTAAAAACTTAAAATTAATGAAATAAAATAAAAATATTGATCCTAAAAATTTTATAAAAACTAAACTAAGTAAAGAAAAAATGCAGAAACTTATGAAAAACAAAAGCCCTAATTTTTATAAATCTAATTAAAAGTAATTTAGCTAATTAAAAACTAAAACCTAAAATTTATTTAATATTAAAAAGAAATTAAAAAGAGTAAAAAGGAAATAAAAGAACAAGGGGCAAAAGAGTGCAATGAAAACTTTGGGGGTAGGCGGGTAAATTAAAGTTTTAATAAAAAAACACAAGAGTATCACTAGACGCAAAAGGCCCCCTGAACTTTGGACTAACTAACTAACACTTAAACTAACAAAGGACTAGACTATAGTGATAACATAAGGACTAACTGCGCATTGACAAGGACTTAACTGTGTAAATTTAAACCTAACAAAACTAAAAAAATGGACAAAACAGGCCCCTGGCACTCTCCCTAACTCTAAACACAATCATCATTATGATTAATAACACTTATTAACATAGCTTTTAAGACCTACATCTTAATAACAAAAAAAACTAACTACTAACTTATTAAAATAAGCATAATGGCTTATCAGCTAATAAGCTCTTATCAAGCTTAGTATTCTACCTCTCTAACTAAATAAACATAGCAATCTTCAAGGCACTTAACAGACTTTCCACTACTTTATAAAATCGGCTTAATCAACTATTTAGCAAATCCATACAACTTAATAAGAAAACAGAACAAGAACACATGTAAAACAAAAATAAGGTGTACCTTGGATTCACCCAGCAAGAACAGGACAGCAATAAGCTGTGTGGGCTTATGGCTTAATCCACATAAGCCCTAAATCAAACCAACAATCCTAATCTAGCCCTACTGCTGACCCTCAGCTCTAAACCCTTGGAGTCTCAGCAGCCATCCAACTCCAATAAGAAACCCAAGCGCATTAGAAACGAATCAACAATAACAAACACAATCATTTTTTTTTTTACAGAATTTAAATGAGAAACAAATTTATATGAAATAAGACTTTTATTAAAACTGAAATTAAAATTTATTACAATACGAAATGAAATAACATGAATTTGAAATTACATAAAAACTACTAACAACTTGAATCGAAAAATTAAACTACTAAAATATAAAACTGAAAAATTAACCACTAATTACTACTCCCGTGTGCTGGAATGAGGGGGGGTTTTTATACCCCAAGCTCGCCAAGATTGCTCCGGTGGGTTCTCCTACTCCAAGAATTCGATGTCGTTATTCGTGATAAAAAGGAGCGGAGAATCTCGCGGCCGACCATTTGTCAAGATTAGAGAATCCTCATCAAGATGATCTTGAGAATAAGAAAATTAATGAAACATTTCCTCTCGAGACACTTGGAATGATATCTTCTCGTAGTGATTCTAGTACCCCATGGTTTGCCGACATTGCAAACTATCATGCGGAGAATTTTGTAGTGAAAGGGATGTCGTCCCAACAAAAGAAGAAGTTATTTAAGGATGTTAAGCATTATTTTTGGGAAGACCCTTACTTATTTCAGATTTATGCGGATCAAGTGATTAGACGATATGTTTACGGCTAAGAAGCCATTGATATCCTCACGGCTTGCCATAATGGACCCACCGGGGGACATCATAGTGCAAACTACACCGCTAAGAAAGTCTTCCGGTTTCTATTGGCCGACAATTTATCGTGATGCCCATGACATGGTGAAGTCATGTGACTCATGTCAACGTCAAGGAAAAATCTCACAAAAAGATGAAATGCCCCAAAATGCAATTCAAGTTTGCGAGATCTTTGACGTATGGGGCATCGACTTCATGGGTCCGTTCATGTCTTCTCGAGGGAACATGTATATTCTCGTGGCTGTTGACTACTTGTCTAAATAGGTTGAAGCAAAAGCGCTCCTCACTAATGATGGCCGAGTTATCGTAAAATTCTTAAAATCTCTTTTTGCCCGATTTGGAACTCCTCGTGCTATAATTAGTGATCGCGATACTCACTTTTGCAATGATCAATTCGAAAAGGTCATGCTCAAGTATGGAGTTACCCACCATCTTTCTACGGCGTATCATCCACAAACTAGTAGACAAGTGGAGGTTTCAAATCGTGGTTTGAAACATATTTTGGAGTAGGCGAAAATCGTGCTTCATGGTCCGATAAGTTAGATGATGCTTTATAGGCCTTCCGTACCGCATTTAAGACACCCATTGGGTGCACTCCTTATAAGCTTGTATACAGAAAGGCTTGTCATCTTCCTATTGAACTTGAACACAAGGCCTATTGGGCCTTAAAGCATTGCAATTTTGATCTCAAGTCCGCGGGTGATCACTGGAAAGTTCAAATGAATGAATTAAATGAACTTCGAGATCAAGCCTACGAGAAATCTTTAATCAACAAAGAGAAAACAAAGAATATTCATGACTCCAAGATTAAGAACCGCATTTTCAACGTTGGTGATCAAGTTCTTCTCTTCATTTCTTGATTAAAGATTTTCTCAAGCAAGCTCAAAACCCGTTGGACCGGCCCATTCATCGTTACTCAAGTTTTCCCTTATGGTACCATCGAGTTATCTCAAACCGTCAGACCAAAATTTAAGGTGAACGATCATAGACTCAAACATTATTTTGGAGGGGACATACCACCTATGGTTGTCCCGGATCTCCAAACCTTCCCCATGGACCACTAAATTCGGGGTCGAGTCAGGCTCATGACTCGGTTAACAAAAACAAGCGCTTCTCGGGAGGCAACCCGTGTTTCTATCTTCTTTTTCTATTTTCTAATAAGTGTGACGTGAGGAGGCTCTCCTATTCCTTTCTCGTGTTTTGTGGCTTGTGTTTTATGTTCAGGATTGCCTTGGATTATGAAGACTCTCGTGCTCGTAGTTTTGTCCATCGTTCACTCGAGCTTCAATCCTTAGCATGCTTATATATGGGAACCCGATATCCTAGATCTTATTGACTAACGTTTATCTATTAGCATAATTAATAAATGGCTTTAGATTTACGTAGAGACCCTTTAAACATTGAGGACAATGTTTAGTTCTAGTTTGGGGGGGGGAGGTATATTTCGATTTGATCTTACTTGCATTTGCTTTATCTTCACGTAACCCCGTTTTAATACCAAAAATATGTGATTTTATGCCAAAATTAAAATTTTTCAAAAATAAAATAAGTGTTTTGACACAAAATTTTGACTTTCCAATAGTGAGATCAAGAATAAATTTTGACTTGATCGAGCATGTTGCGCTCTAGCTTGCCCCTTAACCTATATAAATGAAAGCTTTTGATATTCTTTTATACAAGAAGCTTTAAAATGCGAATTCTAGCTTGAAAAAGTCAAGAGTTTGCAAGTTTCCATAATAGACTTTAAATATGCAAACCTTGATTTTATTAGACTAAGCATTAGCGGATCTTTTTATTAAAGATTTTAAATTTGCGAAGAACGAAAAATGATAGAGTTTAATATAAGTTAGATGCTAAGCGTAGAGTAGTTGGATCTCTTTAGAGCTCATAGAGGTTAATTGTGGCTTTTCTGCTCCCATCAGCTTAATAAACGTTATATAATTGTTAAATAAATAAAGTTACTTTGGTTTTTGCGATTCTTAGTTTAAATCCCTTCGTAGAGATTCCTTCTGGTGAAATTAAGGTACACATCGAGGTTTTGTCAGTGTTGTGGGGAAATAGGCTACCGATTCTTGACGGCTCGCTACCGTTGTCTAGGTAGTTAAAAGACCACAAGACTTGAAATTTGGCTATAATAATAATAATTATGTAATAAACCGAAGCCGAAATAAGACCACTGGACCATGGTCGGCTCGCATACCGATGTGGCAGTCGTTTAAAGGGTGGAGGTAATAATAAGAATAATAAATCCGAGACTGATAAAAGTTTACTGGACCATGGTCGGCTCGCATACCGATGTGGCAGTTGTTTAAAGGACCGGGGGATAATAATGTAGCAATAATAATAAAGCCAAATTTCGACTCCATGGTTATCTAAATAAAGCCTTCGTCTCTAGACTCGTAGTTGAGTTGTTTCGGATGAAATAAAAAGGATAACCCCTAAATCATGCAAATTTAGAACCTTAATGTGGACCTTATTCTCACCATATCGTCTCTTTAGGAAAGGATTTCAAACTAATTATGGTCTAAACCGGGTTTACTTTATATGAATAAGGTCATAATTTATTTGTCGCCAATAATAAAAATAAAAGGATTTGGGAATAAGGGAGCGGAAAGTTAGCATCTTAACTTGTATTTAATAATGATTTTGTTTTTAGTGTTAGCATCTTAACTTGTATTTAACAATGATTTCGTTTTTAAGCTTGGTTTGGGGCGGGTGAAAAATCAAGGACGATGAATTTATCCTTTTGGACACTATTTATTCTTCCGTCGTTGCCCCTTCTCCTTCATTGGGATCCTCATTTTGGGGTTCATCATCATCTCGTATGATCTCGATGAACATCACCTCACCATCATCCTCTTTAGAGCAAACAAATTTTGCATTGGAGGATTGGGGAACCAACCCGAGCAATTCAAGCATTGAATTTAGCTTTCGTACTTGTTCTGTGGCGATTAAAGCTAAAGGATTAGACTGTGGGTTAGAGTTGGTGTTTCCAAGGTTACCTTCTTCCTGTTCCATGTCTGGCTCATTAACTTGGGATTCTTCGGGCTGCTTGGGGTGGATTGTGATGGCGTTAATTGAGCTATGGATTTGTGTTGAGCATTGCGGGTCCATCGTTGGGTAAGAATGAGCAGACAAAACTGGATGAGTACCTAGTTTCGGGTTCTTAACCGTATCACCTGGTAACGTGCCCGCTATTTGATTGGTGATGGCTTTCAACACAGTGTCTATTTTGTTGGTCATCTTACCTTGTTGTCGTTTGAAATTGGCTTCAAACTTAGACAATCTAGCATCTTGAGATACCATGAAGTCGGATACTAGTCCTTCTAGATTTGATTTGATTGTCCATTTAAAAGAGTAAATAAGCCTAAAACTTATTTCAAATCCAAATCCATTTCTTAATCATTCCAGGGCCATGAAATGAAATAAAAAACCCAATGTCATTACCTAGATCCAAGTCAAACATGGTCAATACGAAAAGAACAAGTTACTGTTCACATTTCCCTCTCATTTTCACCTGCAACAAAGAACGGGTAAATTCCAATTCACCACACGCCTCTTCCCTTCTAGAAGGCCAACGTGGCATGGTATGACACAAATTCCTGACACCTTGGCAATCCCAAGGTGTCTTATTGGCTGTTGAGACGTGGAGAGTGATCAAGGGCTCAAAATAGATGGATAAGGATTGGTTATGAATCAAGGGCTAAGATGGGATGCTTGAAGACACTCCTCTTCTTCTAGATCCTTCTCTCGTTCACTATAAATAGAGGCAGTGTCTTAAGGAGTTTTTATCTAGTTTTTTTAAGTAGTTTTTAGTGTAGCTTTAGCTTATTTTAGCTTATTGTAATGTTTTAATGTAATTTCATTTTAAGCTTATACTCCTTTCATTATTAATAAGAATTCAGTTTACTTTTCAAATCCTGTGTTGAATTGACAGTTTTACTTTTATGCAAATTTTGTTCAAATGTGTTTAGACATAACCTAATAAGCCCAATAAGCTCTTAGTTACATATTAAGCTAGTTCTCATTCAGTTTAGCTTGTTTAAAGCTAAACTGAATAAACTAATAATTCAAATCACCAAAAAAGTCATAATGAGCTTA
Organism: Tanacetum coccineum; assembly: GCA_026074375.1. Taxonomy (NCBI): domain Eukaryota; kingdom Viridiplantae; phylum Streptophyta; class Magnoliopsida; order Asterales; family Asteraceae; genus Tanacetum; species Tanacetum coccineum. Next base: position 18,465 of record BQNB010028014.1, read on the forward strand.
ATGAGGATGATAAGCCAGAAATGGATGGGCTTATGGTACTTTACCAGCTTATAAAAATAAGCTGGAGCTTGTAGATAAGCTCTTTAGAGCATTAATAAGTCCTTGTTTAGAGCAAAGGACTAGGTATGTTTACTCTTTCCATTTTAGCTTAATTTCCTTTGTAGCTTAGTAAACTGCTTTTTTCTACTTATTCTCTGCTTATTTGTGCTCGTTTAGTCTTGAAGTAGCTTATTGAATTTAGTTTATAGTTTAGATTAGCTTGATTTATGATTAATAAGAATCTGTCCATTTTTAGTTAAAATAGCTTATTAGTGTAGCTTATTATTGAGTGCTTATTTCTATAATAATTTTTACTTATTTGTCTTTCATTACTCTAGTCCTTAATCTGTTTTCATAAATTGAAGCTTAATAAGGTCTGTTTTAGCTTAATTTAGGATTTGCTAGTTTTAAAGGGGTGTTTTGGACAAGGAACTTTCATATAGGAAAATCATGTTTAACTTGTTTTTGGTTCCTAAATCAGTTTTAATAAGCTCTAATAAGGTTTATATGCTAGTTTTCATAAGCTAGAAATAAGCTTTGTTAAGTTTTGAAGTTAGTTTAATCAAAAATCCAAATCTGCTAGGTTAAATGGTTTATAAACTGCTTAGTGGTTTAATTCTTTAAAAAGTGTACTTGAATTGTGTTATTTGTGCTCAAAACTAGTTTCTAGTGCATCATTTTGCATCTGTTTCAAGTTTATAAACTTTGGAAAAGCCTTATAGTGTGTTAGATAAAAAACATTCAAGTAGTGCTTGTTCATGGTTTGTTCTTAATGGTCTAAGTTTGCAGATCAAATAAGACTTTATTTTAGCTAATCTTTGGTAAAATTTGATTTCATTTAGCTTATTATAGTATGGTTTCAATATGTTTTAAGTCTTTAGTTGGTTAAAAAGTGTTTTTGAGTCTTAAAATTAAGCTGCAAGTAGTCATTTATTTTCAAAAAAGCTAAAAAACAAGTAAGTGTAGACTGTCATTTCATTAGTCTTTTTCTAGCTTATTTCCTAAATTAGTTTTCTTAGGTTTAGCTTATTTGAGTTATTTGAGTGTAAGTCTTTATCTGTTTTTAACTTTTTGCTTTTACCTAGTGCTTATTAGTCCTTATTCTTAGCTTAAAATTTGGTCAAAAGTCCCTTAAAAGTGCCTTTTTGTGTCAACTGTCTTAGTACCTTTTGATGTTTTTCAGCTTATTTCACTTGCTTATTTCTAGTTATAAGTGCTCACTGAGTCTAGAGTTAGGTCTGTTTTTAGCCTTTTAATTTTCTATTTGCTTATTGAGTCAAAAAAAGTCCAAACATTTTTACTTAGTATCTATTAGTCTTTATTAAGCCAAGCTGTCATTTTAAATTGAGCTTTTTCTCGCTTATAAATAAGTTCTGGCAAAAAGTCCATTTATTAAAGTAGCTTATTTTCGCTTATTCTTTAGCTGTTTCTAAAAGAAAAAAAATATTTTCAAAAAAGGGACAGTCACAGGACTCGAATCTATGACCTCCCCCACACAACACACACGCCTTAACCATCTGCCCTTGGGACTTTTTCATTATACCTTTGCAACATATATTTCTTATACTAAGTTTAGTTTTGAGCTTATTTTAGCTTATTAATTTTTCACAGCTTATTAGTGATAGCTTTTAGATCCGTTTATCTTTGTAAACCCTTAGAATAAGTTCTAGTATTTTTATAAATTTTCTTAAATTTTTAGGATTAAGTTTAGTCTTTTTAGTTTAATTTTTAAGTATTATTTAGTTTTAAAAATAGTTTTAAATAGTTTAAAAATTAAAAAAAAATAATTTCTGTTTTTTAAAAATTAATTTAATACATTTTGGTTTAAGAAATTTACATTTGAGTTTTTAGAGTTTCAATTTGTCATTTTTAGTTAATTCGTTAGTAAATTTTAGTTATTAATTAGTTCTTAATTGTGTTAAATGTCGTTAGATTTTTAAATTGCCTTAATTCCTAGTTTAGAGCACCTTTATGTGCTTTCCCTTTGCGTTGTTAGAATTAGAATTCAAAATCTAAAATATCAATTATTCAAGCATGCGATCATGAACCGAAACAAGATGTTCAATATTCACGCTTCGTTGGGAAAACGACTCGGTAATAATTTGATTTTTATCCTTTCTTAAGGGTAATTTTCTCATTAATATTTTTCGGAAATATATTTTATTAGTAATTAGCTTATTACTCTTTCACAAGAGTGGTTTGCCCTAGTTGCTTTTACCTTATATATATAATACACACGTATCAGTGTACGCCTTTTAGATTAGTTTATGGGAAAGCATGCCATTTACCCGTAGAGATCGAGCATAAGGCACATTGGGCATTAAAACAATGTAATATGGATTTAACGCTTGCTAGCGAAAGTCATCTTATGCTGCTTAATGAGTTAGCTGAATTGAGAGATGGTGCTTATGAGAATATGATGTGTCGTTGTGTGGTGTATATTTTTATGATTCAAGTTTTAAATTTATATTTTGCCGACTAAACCAAAAACAACACTTTAACGGGCAGTGTACCCGATCGGTAGTAGTTTCGTGGTAAGTAGGGAGTCGAACACTTGAAGCGATGTTAAATCTATCAATTTATTAATATCTTGGTTATCTAATCTATGTTAATTCTATTCTATTCTAAACCTATGTTAGTCCTAATCCTAATTCTAACGGGTAAAAAGGGGTTTTCAGCCTGAGAGACTAGAACAGTTTGGTTGGTGACTATAATCAATTCAAGGCACTTTAACCCACGCCAGCAAATTAACAAAAGATAAAAGAGCGGTAGATCCAAATATAAGAAAACTGTATTAACCATTATTAATCCGATTATAACATTGATAGATTATATATTGACCCGGTTTCTGCCTTAAGGTGTAAGGAGGGCTTCTTTCTTTTCACCCTTTATCCATACATTTCTTTTTAATTCTTCAACCCCTTCAATGCTTACCAAGACGTCATTACTAACACCTTGTTGTGATTGTTCCAGTGTTAGCTCAATCTTAGTCGGCATTTTTCCCTTATACTCTCCATTCATACCTAAGGACTGCTATTTCTAACTATGGGATGTCCTTGGGTAGATCCCTCCGGTTCTGGTTGGATCGTAGGACTTATACCTAACTTAACCACCTTATGACTTCAGAATCGTCGTGAAATTAATAGGTTGTTGGGTATAGAGATCGAACCATAAAACCATTTTCTGACATTGTTATTTTCAAATACCCCCCCTACACATGTGCTCCGAGATTCGAAATTGTTTAGCACATGAAGGAAAGAGTTGCACTTAGAGTCTTAAAGATCACATTCTTCTATATCATATTTTAATCACATTTTCTCCCCTTATTTTAAATAATAAAACACTTAGTATTTGAAATACCAATTGATTAAAATTTTACATGAAAAATTCCATGGGGAGAAAAATTATACTACGATATTGCATGAATTCAGATTCAGATTGCTCCCCTTCAACAGTATATGTGGGATACCAATATTTATTAAAACTTGACATTTGAATGAAAAATTGATATGACACCACAAAATGTTGAAGACGGAGTGAGATGCCTTAGTGAACAATGTATATTAATAATTGACATTATAAGTTTCCACATTTTAATTTCACAAAATGTGTTTGGATACATAAAATTGACATTTATGAGATGTATCCAACACATTAAAAGGCTTTGTTTTAAAAAGCTCCCCCTCAGAAATTGATTCACATAAAATGACATTCTACGTACTACAATTCTTTTAAAACTTATTCGAGGAAGGGAGTGTTGAACACTCAATTTTAACAAATACCACTTTTTATGGAAAAATACCACAAATTATATTGTAGACAATTTTGACATTGAAAGTTCTTTTTGAAAAATTATGTTCAACGATTTTAAAAACACATGATAGAAGACTTCTCTTCTATTTTTAGAGTAAGCGCACTGAAGCGTACACTTCCCTATTACATTCGAGACCGAGTTATGCACTGAAATGAACATAAGTCATAGAGAAAAATTTAGAAATGACATGTTTTGAAAGCATTTGAAACTCCTGTTCGAACTTCATTTACACGCCCGTGTCGATGTTAATCAACATTTCTAGGTACGTAAATGTTATCGATTCCAAGAGACATGTCGAGAAGATTCTTTTTGGTATTTTTTGAAAATTTTCTGATTTTATATTTTGTTTTTCTAGGTTTTATATTTTTCTATTTTCTTTTTCAAAATTTTTATAAATCAAAAATAAAGAGAGAATAAAAATATTTACAAATCGAAGTTTCCATTAGCAGTGACAGTTGTAGCTAGAGTTGAAGTGGATGAAGTTGAATCAGGTTGTTGTTGACGTTTATTTGATGCATCAGTAGTAGTGACAGCGGAAGACTTTAAAACAAATGTCAGTTCCGACAAAGAATTATCACAATACCTTTTTCAACCTGTTCCTTTGTTTTGAAGTGATATTGAAATCGTGTGCTTGGTTAAAGGGAATGATCGGACTGGACTTGGCACGAGAGGCTATGGCTGCCCTTTGAGCAAAATACATAGGTATTTTATCAAAGTGAAAGCCCATAATCGTGAGCTGAGTTCTCAACCATAGAACTTGTGCGCAGCACGCCGATAAAGGACACTACTCGGCTGTCTGCTGAGACATTTGAAGTGCAGTCTGCTTTTTTGGTCATGTCCAGCTAACTAACTTATCACCACCTAGGAAATGTATGCCTCAAGATGTGCTCTTACGTGAAATCGAGAGGCCCAGCGTGATTTCGAATTGAAAAAGCAGTTAGTTCGAAACCGGTGTCCTTCGGATACCAGAGACCCATGTTAATGGAGTCTTTAAGGTACCGAAAGATCCGTTTAACCGCAGTGAGATGTTTCTCAGTCGGTTTTGCTTGATAGCGAGCACAATAACATGTTGCATGTACAATATCTGGTCTACTTGCTGTTAGGTACATGAGTGCTCCGACCATACTAGATATTCGTTGGTCGACGGAGTACCACTCCAAGTCAGCATCAAGGTGTTTTGTTGCATTGGCTGTACAAATGCTATCTCATTGAGGTCATACCATGCTCTTTTTAAGTATCTCTTGAGCATAATTAGCTTGGTTTATAAAGATACCACGAGGGGATTGGTGGATATGAATTCTAAAAGAATTTCAGCTTTCCCACAACCATAGACTTGTCAAACTTGCTGTGCATGAGTTTTCCATATTCGTTTTGAAAGTTTTGGGTTCGTAGAACCAAAAATTATGTCATCAACGTAAATTTGCACAAGCAATATGTCTTCCCCATATTTAGTTATGAACAGAGTTGGATCAATAGGAACCCTTGAGAATCCGTGGATACCAGGAAGTTTGGGAGAGTTTATCATTACCAAACTCTTGGTGCTTATTTGAGACATATAAATGCTTTCTTGAGACGGTAAACTTTGTCTTGGATGATATGGGTCAACCAAATCCATCTGGTTGGTTTACGTACACTTCTTCCTTTAGAGGTCCGTAGAAATGCTGTTTTACACGTCCATTTTGAGTAACTGTAAAATGATTTGTGTGCAGCATACGCAATTATGAAAGTCGTACAGCTTCCAAATTTCGCGCAACTGGTGCAAATGATCTTCGAATCAAATGCCTTCCTTTTGAGCATATCCCTTAGCCACAAGACGAGATTTGTACGAAATGACAAGTAATTTTCCTCATCACGTTGTTTTTCCAGTGCACTTTACGTTAATGACATTTTTGCAAAGTGGTTCTGATCGACTAATTCATACATCTAGTCGATCAATCTGATGGAGTTCTTTCATGCATTGATTCAATCCATGCAGAATCTGCAATGGCTTTCATCTTGGATGTTCTTTGGTTCGGTTCGACTCACGTGAGTGCGAACATCAACATCTCGCCATCTGTTTTCTTTTATAAAAGCTGACCGTCTTGTTTATCACTAATTGATGGATTTCAATGACTTGTTATAATGATGATTTTTGTCACGTTGGTTGTGTGGAAGGATGGCTGTTGTGAGAAGGATGGTGTTGATAGAAAGTATGCATGTTTGACGAATCAACATGACGAGACGATGTCTCCCCTTGATCTTGTACCGGTGTACTGAAGATGTTGATAAATTCATCGTCGTCAAATTGTGCATTTTCTGTATTGGTTTCTGCTTGAATAATGTTCTCAGGTGCAGTGACAGTTGGTACTTGAGTTGGAGTTTGATGTGTTGAATGAATGTTCAATGGAGGTGGATCTGCAACATCGGTTGTTGTAGAAGTGTGAGTTGTGTTATGTTGTTGACGTTTATCGGGATTATCAGCAGCATGTACAGCGGAAGACTTTGACACAACATGAGAAGTTCCATTGAGTAATTCACTGAACATCGGACTATATAGCAATTCCAGCTCATTTGACGTTGTTACTGTCTCAGCAACTTGAGGAACATTTTCTTGACTTTGTGGACCGGGACTTAAACTGTCTTGTTCAAGTACCGTTGTTGAACATTGTGGACCGGGGTCAGAACTGACGTGATCTGACGCCATTTGAGGCAATTCGTCAAAGTTAACATGAATTGTTTCAACTATCATTCTTGTTCTCTTGTTAAATACCCTGTAAGCCTTTGACTGAGTAGAATACCCAACAAAAATACATGCATCACCTTTTTCCTTCATTTTATCAAGATTTTCACCATCTCTGACGATGTAGCAAAGAGAACCAAAGATGTGAAAGAACTTGACTGACGGTTTCCGGGCATTGATGATATGGTAAGGTGTTTTCTCATGTCGAGGAATTACAAGTGAACGGTTTTGAGTAAAACATGCTGTTGCAATTGCTTCAGCCCAGAAGAACAAAGGAACTTTAGCGGCGCTTAGCATTGCTCGAGCACCCTCAATTAGAGTATGGTTCCGTCTTTCAACAATGCCGTTTTGTTCAGGTGTTCGAGCAGTTGAAGTTTCGTGTCTTATTCCCTCTTTTGCAAAGTATGCATGAAGAGTTTTATTAAGAAATTCTGTGCCTTTGTCAGTTCGAACTGTTGTAACTTGAGCATGAAGTCCTTTTTGGACAAGTGTGAGGAAATCAATGAGAACTCCAGGTGTTTCGTCTTTGGACCTCAAAAAGTGAATCCAGGTATATCGAGAGTAGTCATCAACAATTACGAGAACATATTTCTTTCCATTAATGCTTTCTACCCGCATTGGACCACATAAGTCCATGTGTAGAAGTTGTAACCGTCTTTTTGAGCTCGGGGTAGTCTTAGTGTGAAAAGACTTTCTTTTTGCTTTCCCCAACTCACAAGAAGAACACAGATGATCTTTGACGAATTTCAGCTTTGGAAGGCCATTCACAATATTATTCTTTGAAAGCAAGTTGATGGTGTCGAAGTTTAAATGAGATAGACGACGATGCCATAACCATGCTTGAGACGATGTTGCTTTAGCCATTAAGCAAATTGGATTGGGAGTTGTTGAGTCTTGCAGAGAAATGGAATACAAATCTGTGCCACGAGAACCTGTGAGAAGATCATTTCCCTTCAAATCACGGATATAACATGTAGACTTCCGAAAAGCAACTTCCAAATCCGCATCACAAAATTGACCAACGGAGAATAAATTGTTATTCAGCCCTTCGACGTAATAAACCCTCTTTGATTAGTAACTAGCACCTTGAACCACGATCTCCCTTAACCCATGAATTGGTTTGCATTTGATTGCAATTTGATAATTTCAAACTTTATCGTGCCCAGAAATTTCTCCACAAAATTAGTTAGAAGTTTTAGGTTTCTGGTCATGTGCTTTGAGCACCCAGAGTCGACGATGAATAGAATTATGTTTACGAGCTGCAAAAGAATTAGAAGACAATGGAGTATTGGATAGAGTGGAACACCTAGGAGTCATGTGTTCCGAGATATTAGCATTTCTAGATTCATTTCCTAGAGGCATACTAACATTTAGGTTGACATTTCCTATTGTGGACTTAGGTTTCCATTTATATCCGGGTGGTGTAAACTTAGGGTACCACCAACTGCATGTCTTACTAACTTGCTCATATAACTTCCTAATTATGTTTTTAGGTTTCTTGACAGTGGAGTCTGTTGCAACTATTTTCTTATGGGATGTTGCAACAGATTGGTTCACATTATGCTTGGGTTCTCTAGTACTAATAGGCATAGCAATTGGCTGTCTAGTCCTAGAATTCACGCCATTAATATAATGTATAACACACAAATCATGATTGTCATTCAGCATACATTTTCCATAAGTAACACAGACAAAGTTAATATTCTAGGTCTTAGCATTCAAATTGTCATTACACGCAGTTACAGACGTTATATTATTTGAAAACTTAAAATTCCTATGGTGGTCTTCTACTTCTTGCTTCTTCCCTTGACTATTGTTAGGCATGACTCTATCTCTTATTTAATTGCTCTTAAGCTGTGGTTTGCTAATGCTAGTATTGGGAATTACTCCGGTAGAAAAGGACACACGTTTGTTAGTTTTCCTAATATCTTGAGGCAACTGTGGTGTTCTAGTTTGATTAGGCTCAGTGTGAACTTTATACATTCCTGGGGCAATTACATTTGTGTTCTTTAAGATAGACTTAATGTTCTGAGGCAAAATCTGTACAGTGATTATTTTTGAAAAATCAGTTGACACATTATTTTTGGTAACTGACTTTGATGTTGAAAAATCTTTCTTTTCAAGAGAATCTGAAAACAAAGCCGGTTTTCCTAAAATTGATTGTCTTTGACTTTTGAAAGCATTCAGTTGTCGAATAACTGATGATTTTTCAAACTTAGTTTTCACATATTTTCCTTTCATCTTTTTAATGAGTTTCATCAACTCACTTATTGCAATTCCTTTGTCTTGTAATTGAGCTTTCAACTCTTGAATTTCAAAATATTGTTCACGTTCTTTCATAAATACGTTGGACTGATTTTCTTTGAAAGATTTGTCATTTTTTATCTTTTCTTTGTATTGATGTAAATCGAGTTCAAGATTAATCGCATGTTTCTGAAGTGCTTTAAAACTCTTTGACATTGTTCTACTTTTTGAAAGCTGTTCTGCTTTTGAAAGCTCTTTTTCAAGATGTTTACATTTTTCCCAAAGTTTCCAAATAATTTCATCATTGCAAACTTAGTAACTTCATCCAGATGTGTACACACCATGTATTGCATTTCATGTGATCCAGCATAGTAATATTCCCTTTGTAAAGTCGGTCGATATTTTCATTCAAAAACTGTGTTTTTTGAGTTTCCAGTGAGTTTTGAGAGTGTCTAATGCATTGTTCAAGAGAATAATCGTATCTCAAGATCAGGCAACCATTTCTCGTTCAAAACACATCCTCAAAGTGAAATATTTCTAAGTAACGCACATTAATTATTCTAATTTGGGGGTAAAATTTCTTCGATTGTGTTTTGAAATGAAAACGGATCTTGTTACCAAATTATGTACTTTTTAGCGATTGTTTGTTTGCAACGTTCCACTCCATCAAAAAATTTGTGTACATCTTTTTAATACTTGAAAAGTTCTTTAGTGATTTTACACTTTTGATCTCAAAGATGGAATTCATCCATTCGTTTTTCTAACAAAGTTGTTTTTTTCGTCATTTACGAAAACCTCTTTGGAAATTTTCATTTTTAGAAGATGTATGACTCAATTCTTTTGACGTTTTTGGAAAATAGTGTTGTTCAGGCGACTTTTCCCGTTGTGGAACGAACAAATCATAAAGATTATTCAACTGGTCATAATCAAAAGGTCTGATTAAATCGCTTAATTTTGATCGACTTTCTTTGTCAAGACGAATCGTTTTCGTATGATTCAAGGGGCTAACATTAAAAGCAGATTATCATTCTAACAACCTATATCATATAGACGGCGATTCGCTCATTTGAGCCTTTCTTGAGATACTCCAGGTTGCAAAAACTCGTTTTAAAAATACGATTAAGCATCATTCATCGTGTTGAACAGATATTGACCAGTTTTATATACAAATATCATCCCAAAACTTGTCTTTGTTTTCTAAAGCAAATGACCTTATCAAGTTCTTTGCCTTTCACGAGTTTTATAAAGCTTAATCTGAGCTTCTTTTTCTTGTTGACATTATGAGAATGGGTTTCATTGATGTGCCAAAAAGCTCCCTTTTTCATATCCGAAATCGTTTGGATTTTAAAATCATTTATCTTTCGAGTATATTCATTACTTTAATGACCTTTTCAGATTCCATTTTGATTATGACATTAAATCCCCTTAGCTTTTGCCACAATCAATTGCAAACTTTGCGATATTCACTTTCATGATACTTATCAAGTTCATCTTGGAACTTCTATAAGGTCTTTGAAATCAATGATTAGTCATTCTTTATACTGTTCATTTTGGCTTCTTTGAAATGGTTATTTTGATGTGATTTAAACTTTTATTTTAGTTTTGAAATCCTCAATTTTACCTTTATTTATACACTAAGGCTGTTTTGTGTTATCCTAAAATTTTTTTACTGATTTTTCCTGTAATCTATTTCACATATAGTTCTCAATTAAGCAAAGCAAGCGAATCACGTTCTTGAATCAAGGTTTATTAGTCGTCATTCTGGTCTCCTGATCTCTTTCATAACATTATATACAAAGAATCAATAGAGCTATTGGTGGCACCTTGTTCCTTCCAATTATATGTCATTAAACATATTCAGGTGGCTCGGGATGTTAATTTTTAATTAGCAACTCATTATAGTTGTCAGTATTGTTTTGTACCTTATGCAATGGTTCAACATCAAAGATGGGTCCAGAATTGTCAACTGGATCTGGAGTAACCTCTTGAATTTGTGCCATGTACATATAATGTGCTTCCAATTCCTGATCGTCAGACTCATCATCAGTGTCATCCTTCCAATCAGCTTGACTTTTGCTTCAACATCTAACCCTAGCTTCCTTTTACTTACACAATAGAATCTTTTCCTTGTGTTACAGCTGGCACGTTTACTAGTTTTGGTTTCTGACATTCCCTTGATACATTGCCCATATTCCTCTGCAGTTATAACAATGAATCCAGAATTTTTTGCAAACTGTGTTAACCTTTACATTTTCCCTAGACCCCAGCAACATTAACTCACCCTTCTGACTTATCATAACCAGTTACTCTTATTGTTCTTAGGAGAATTATTCTTGATTAGCTCTACTGGTGTGTGACTGAAGTTCGAAGGTTGTGTGTTGGTAGGTTTGTAGATTTTCTTGAATGATAGAGAAATTAAAGCCATGAGTTTATCATTCTCCTTTTCCTTTGACATTTCATCATCTTCAGTAACCATTGCAGGTTCTTGATCATAAATAGGAGCAGAAGAGCTGATAATTGCTTTACCTTTGATTCTGGTAGGTTGTTGTGATCTGGTGGAGGAATATTGAGTGTTGTGATTAGGATGGTTTTGAGGATGGTAAACTGGTTGTTGTTGAGTAACAAGTGCAAGTGTATTAGCAGTACGTGCGAGTCTTTCAGCTTTTATCTTGTTGACTTCATTCTGGTGTTGCTTCAGGATGTCATAAAGTTTGTGATAGGAGACAGTCTTCAGCTCTTGACTTTGTTTAAAAAGTGTCACAAACCTTTGCCATTTGGTTGTAGTGAAGTAAGAAAATGGACATTCACCTTGTTGATTAGTAACATTCACACTGATTTCGACTAGATCAATCATATCTTATAAAACCTTGAGTAATCGATTCATCGTGATTCACTAATCCGTGATGTGAATTTTCCAAACTCAATACAAAGTGGTTTCAAGATCTTGAACATTGATTGATTCACCTTGTTTCAACCTTTCAATGGATTTCCACATTTCACTGCATTAGGAAAGCATCATAACTGTGGGAAGAGATATCGTTTCTATCCCTATTGAGGAATGATCTGAACGGCTTCAGCTTCGGCATTCAGTTGATCTCGGTGTATGTCTTGTGAACATTCTTAATAGTTCTCCATATACTTTCTATAGTTGATTTCAGAACTACCTTCAAACAACTGGAACGGTGATCTCTTAGTCCATTTGAACTTGTATGGTAGATTCTGGAGACAATAGTGGATGAGTTCATTGTTTGGTTTGGTGTCGATGTATCTCTTGATTCTGGATTTCTAATGGAACGTAATTAAAAGGTGCGTAACATTTGTGAACGGTCCTTTACCACCCACGTGTCCATTGTTAGCATTGTGAAGTGCATTCGATGTTTTGACGTTTGCAAATTGCTATTTGACATTTTGATGTTTGTTATGAGGGATTACGGATCTTAAGGAGATAAAGTTGTGTTGTGATGACGTTTAAGTTCAAATTCGGTTTCAGTTTCGTTTAAACAAGTCCGGTTAACAAATTCAATAACAAGTTCGGCAAGAGTTGATCGATATCGGATAGAGCAAACTCGGAACTTTTGTCGGACAAATCTAAGATCAAACTCGGACAACTTCTCGGATAAAAACTTTTCTCGGGACAAGTAGATCTCGGACAAGCGATTTCGGTGAATTCCTTTATCGGACACGAGCATCAATTCTCGGAAAGAACTTGAAGACAATTTCGATCAAAATCAATGAAAATACAATCGAAAATTATCTAACAAATTTCTTTTACAAAATTTTCGATAGTACCTCTCCTAACACAAAACTTGATGAAAACCGTCGAATTTGCTGTAGCTATATACAATTTTGTATGCTAAACTTCCCGATGAAGAAATGAAATCCTAATACAAACTTTTTGATATAAAACCAAATCGTGTGGAACTATTCCACAGATTCGAATCAATCTTACACATATTCTATGAAAGTACTAACCATTCGAATAGAAACAAATAATACAAAAAATTAGGCCTTTGCTAAGAATCGATCTCGGGACCCCTTTGGCTAGTATCACGAGCTAACCAACTGAGCTAGACATGATTTTGTGTTATTTCTTCCCAAACTCGGTGTAAGACACATTCGGAATAGCCAACACTTACAAATTCTATATATTAAAAAAATAACACGTTGTAAAGTGTCAATAGGGAATCGACCTGTGACTTTCGAATACAAATATTTACACAACCACACACACCAACTGAGCTAGGACTCTTTTTGTTTTATACTTTTCCAAATTCAGTATATGTAGTATTTTCGATGTACTAGCTTTTGTAAATGACAAATTCAGTTTGTACTTTTTTTCGATATAGTTTTTTTTCAAACTCGATATATATTATTTTTTTCTCGGTAATCTTATATCAAATTCGGAACAGGTTTTTCTAATAAAAAACTAACCGAAAATTTTAAAAACAACAAAAATGAAAATTTTAATACTCCTAAACTTTAAACAAGATAAAACCTTGAGTAGTTAGTGATAATCACCTTTTTGGGGGTAATTATATATCAAATAATAAAATATCAAATATAATATCCCCGCAAGTCAACCTAGTCAACCCTTTAGGAAAAAGGTCAACAAACTCACGGGTATGATATAAATGATTCCGGGCAAGTGATCACCCGAGTCGTTCTTCCCAACGAGGAATGCAATGGAAAGTCGAGAGTCGGTTTGATATTTAATGTTTGAATAACAAAGATTTTGATTGGATTTCTGATTCTAAGGGAAAAATAAGTAAAGCAAACGAAAGTAATTAAAGCTAAACCTAAAAATCGATAAACGGAACGTAATAAACGCGACGCGACATTACAACTAATTATACAAAAATTATCCCTAAAATGATTTTTAACTTTTATAATCCTAAGTGACTAACAAAATTTTGCAAGAACAAAAGAAAAGTAAACTAAATCGTAAGCAATTTAATGTGTTTGAAAAAAAACGAAGGAAAAACGATAAGGATCAAATCCCGTTCTTTAAAAAAATAAATTCTACAAATTTATCCCTACGAAAGCAAAATTAATTTTCTTAAGTCCTAAATAATAAAATAAAATTTAAAAAAAAAAGAATTATATTTTTGGACTTTTATTTTATTTATTATGAATTAAAAACGGATTTAATCTAAAAAAATTAATAAAAATACTAAACTAATTTTGAAAAATCTAAAAAATTAAGAAAAAGTGCTTTGAGTGATGCTAAATCTAAGAAAAAATAAAGGGGAGAAACCATCTTAAAGGAATAAGCTGGAAATAAGCTAATGAAGGCTGATAGGCTTATTGGGCAAAAAGAGTATAAGAATTAAATGGTGCAAAACTTAAACAGATGGCCCTATCTGGTGCTGTGGTAGTGAGAGTGTGTGTTGAGGCTTGGTATAAAGGGAGAGATCACAGGTTCGACCCCTGTGCCTCCCCTTTTTTTTGAAAATATTTTTTTTAATTTTCTTTTTGCAAACTTGTAATTAAAGCTTAAAATAACAAACTATTAAAAAGCAAACGCTTTTTCTTAAGACTTGAAATAAGCAGAAATAGCAGATTTAAAATGGACAGTTTGCCTATTATAACTAAGAGAAACTACAAAAGCTAAACGGATGGGGCTTTTTGGACATTAATTAGCATAAGACATGGGCAAATAAGCAAAAAAAACATGAACATTGACCATAGTGAAACATAAAAGATTAAAAATAAGCACCAAAAATAAGCTGAAACACTAAAAAAACAAATAAGCAGTAGGCATTGAAGACAGTTTTAAAAGGAATTTTAACCAACTTTAAGTTAAAATAAGACTAAATAAGCATATGTAATAAGCTATAAACTGGAAACAGATTGAGTTTGAGGCCCAATAAGCACATAAAAACAAGAAATAAGCAAAAAGGAAAAGAAATAAGCTAGAAAAAACCAAACTAAAAAGCTGTTTTTCATTAGTACTTGGATTTCAAAAGACAAAATAGCCATTTGCTGACCTATTTTTAAGCTAGCAAAAGCAAGTTAGAATCCAAAATAAACTTTAAAAAGATTGAAGCCAATAGCACAATATGCTTGTGCTGTCAAATAAAAAATCTAACTTTAATTTTTACTAAGTTAAATTGATATTGAAAATGGCTTTTTAGAGAATTTTAAAGCAGTAATCTGACTTGACAGATTTTAAAGGGGGGGGGGAACCCAAATTGGCCCCCCCAACAAAAAAAATTTCACGAGCCACACTTAACCAAGTTTTACTTAATGCATTTGGACACAAAAAGAAAACTAACCAAAGCCTTAAAACAACTTTTGAGCCAAGATAAAATTAAAATAGTTTGAAAGAGTTTCAAATCCACAGATTTGAAGAACTTGTACAAAACACCTTAAAACTTGATTCTTCACTTTAAAAACTGATTAAAATAGCTTTTTATAAAGATGGTGTTAAGTTGCTTTTTAACCCATATGAGTTTTACACCCTTTTTGACCCATTTTAGCCCTTGACCCAAACACCCCTTTAACATTTTGATTATGCATTTTTAAACTATGATGAAAGACTGAATTTATGCATATATATTACTATAATATATAAACAGATTTAGATAACATAAATGTTAGATCAAATAAGCATTTCTTACTAACAGGAATTTACACTAAAGCAGTATTATTTAGCCTGATACTGTATTAAGATAATTAGAACATGAATTTTTCATGGAAAACATGAACCAAGAGGTTTGAACAATAAGAAGCATCAAATAGCAAATGACAACATAAATAAGTAGTAAAAAGCAGAAAATAAGGTAAAATAAGCAGCAGTATAAAGAAATTAAGCAATGCTATACAGTTAAAATAGCTAAAGGTATGAGATGTAATTATCCTTGCTTAAACAGGGAATCAAATAGCTTTTTCAAGCTTAATCTACAAGCTTAGCTTATTAAATAAGCTGTAAACACCTCATAAGCCCTTTCATTTTTGGCTTATCATCCAAAATAGCTCAAAAATCCAAATGCTTAACCATATACTTTTGTGACTGAATCAACAAACTCCAATAAGCTTAGTTGAACTTATTTGAGCTTATAGAGCTATTGCTTTTTGAGATTTTTGGTAATTTTTAGTAAAAGGACTTAAACAACCAAAAACTTGAAAGTTTTCATTGTTTAAGTATAAAACAGTTTATAAGAGAGCTTATATGAGCTTATGAAAGATTTTTAAACATAATGTAACATTAACTTAAATATAGAATTTTAACATAAAAACTTCAAATTTCATTAACTTAAAAAGAGATTACAAGGCTTTTAATTTAAATGACAATAAGCTAAAAGTTAACTAAATAAGTTGAAAAGTAAAAAACTAGATGCCTCAAGGGCTTACACTAGTCCTATATATAGAGAAACACTAAGGGTCTTGGCCTTTGAAGTGTGTTTCTTTTGTGAGATATTCGTGAGGTGTGTTTTTTGTGTGATAGTAGTCTCTAAGACATCATAGCCATCAAAATTTCTTGCTCTCCAAGTCCATCAATCACAACCCTTCAATTTCTTATCTTTTTCATGGACGAATGGTGTTGTTTAGGATTGCCAAGGTGGCGTTTGTTGTTTTATGGGGTAGGGTTATGTTGGGATGGTGATAGGTTTGTCTGGGGTTGCAGGGTAACCTATTTTTAGGGAAGATAAAAGACACAGGAATAGTAAACTTGGGGTTTTGGGTTTGGCAGGAAAAAGGGTGTTCTGTTTTGTTTGTTTGACTGGGTTTGAAGTTTGGAGAGGTGACAACTTTGGCCCTTGAACTTGTATTGGGTTGTTACATGGTCAGTCCTTGTGGTGAAATAAGTTAGGGAAGTTAGCAGTATAGGTCCCTGAGAGGTGGTATATATGTTTTGTAAAGGACAGTCCTTGAGGACTTTTGTGTAAACTAGCAGTATGCTAAGGTGGGTTGATTATTTTCTTTGGGTCGGGTATAAGGGTTTGGGGCACGCCCTAAGCGTAGATTTAAAGCTTAGTTTTTGGTCTTCTTAATAAATTAATGGGCTAACCCGGCCTATTAAATGGGTGCGGGTTGGCCCATTTAACATTTCTTCGATATCGGCTTAGTCTTTGACTTTGACTTTTTGCCTTTGACTTTGATTATGACCTTTTCATGCTCTTTCCGTTCCCGTGCTTGGTTTTGTCGTTTTGGCTTTGTTTTTGCCCTTTTCATAGATATCCATTACCTGCACAATACAAATGCAAAACACACAATTACAATGTATTTTTGTATGTTTTATAGTCTTGTTAAACACGTTTTCCTAGGTAAGGTATGTGTAATAAGCACGATACCAAAATCCCCCATACTAAACTTTGGCAGGTGTCCTCACGTAATGCCATAAGATAAACGACTTAAGAAACTAAGAATCTCAATCCCCCTCGACTAATTACCTCGAAAAATACCTCGAAAAGTAGCTAAGTGTTCATCAAGGGGAATTAAAGAATCAATAGCTTTAAAAAGCCCCGTTTTTACCATTTTTAAATATTTACACTTATTCCCACACATATTTTTGTATTTTTATTACTTTTTCTTATTTTGTGTACGTTTCATATTACGAGACCAAAACCTAAACTACGAACGTTTTGACTTGTCGTTAGTTTTATAACTTAGGGTCACGAACAAGAAGCACGTTAATAATCCTAAAATGCCCAAAAAGATAAATTCATCGTCCCCGACTTTTCACTCGTCCCAAACCAAGCTTAAAAACGAAATCACCGTTAAATATAAGCTAAGATGCTAACACTACTCATACTTGTACCTTGTAAACTTTTCACTCCCGACAATTATTTCATATTATGTTAGTGTGCTTATTTCGAATTTCAACCATGGATCAACCTTTTTAAGAAAATTGCAATATTTCTATTGCTTTACGTTCCACCCAAGAATTATGATTTTGAAGGCGAGATCATTCCATGTAGCGACTTTCTTCTCGGCACATCCCAGCCGAGACCGGCTTAGGTGACCAGGCTTTTGACACCCCACAGAGAATAGTATCGGAACTCACGGACCTTCGGTTTCAAAAATTCTTAGGCTTCCCGTTAATAAAACAATTCATTTAGAAAAACCACAATCTTAAAACGAATTAGTCTTAGTTCAAAAGCATATTTGAATTTAAGAAAAAGAGATTTTCCCTATATTTATTAAATCACATATATCACACTTATCATAATTATATTTTTAACAAAGGAAATCCTCGACCTTTTAGAAGGCTGCAACATCGGTTGTGAGCCGGCAAGATGCAGTAAACTATTATCAGTCTCAGATTATTATTCTCACTATGGGCCTTATTTACAAGGCTGCAACATCGGTTGTGAGCCGGCAAGATGCAGCAAACTTTTATCAGCCCATAGTTTATAATTATTACTCATCAAAATTATTATTATTTTTTTATATTTTATATTACCACGATATATAGAGAAAACTTCTTTTTAGAAAATTAAAGTATAAATTTGAACTAAGACTAAGTAAATTAATGTTGTCGACTACATTAATAAAGCTTCAATATCAAAAATTGTTGATTTAAGTTTAATTTTCGAAAATAGCACGTATTATTAGTCCGGTTTAGGACTTAACCTCTATCATTTTTTCATTCTTCGTATAGTTAAAATCTTAATAAAAAGATCCAGACGGAATCTTAGTCTAAAAGTTTTTAAGGGGAGCAGCATACATGCTCGATCGAGTCAAATTTTTCTTATTTATCTACAAAAGTAGGGGAAAGTCAAAATTGTGACAAGTTAAGGAACAAGCTAGAGCGCAACATGATCGATCGAGTCAAAATTTATTTTTATTCTACCCAGCAGGAAAGTCAAAATTATGACTAAACACTTATTTTATTTTTGGAATTTTTTAATTTTTGCACAAAATCACAATTTTTTTTTTATTTTGGTGGTAAAAACAGGATTACGTGAAAATGATGACTGCAGGTACAATCAAATCGATAGATCCCCCCCCATACTAGAATTGAACATTGTCAATGTTTTAAGAAGGGTCTCTACGTAAATCCTAATCTGTTTATTAAGTATGCTCAAAGATAAACGTTAGTCGATAAGATTTGGATAATGGATTCCCATGATGAAGATGAGGATGTGAAGCTCGAGTAAACGAAGGACAAAACCACGAGCACAAGAGGCTTCATAAATCCGGGCAATCCTGGACAAACAACACAAAACACAAAACACGAGAAAGGAAGAGGCTAGCCTCCTCACAACACACTTATTCATTACTATTATATAATTAGGATATGCATAGGTTGCCACCCATGAAGTGCTTGTTTAAGGTCACTAAGCTTGACCCGTCCCCGGATTTAGTTGTCCATGGGGAAGGTTTGGAGATTCAGGACAACCATTGGTGGTATGTCCCCCCAAAGTAGTCCTTAAGTCGATGACCATTCACCTTGAAGTTTGGCCCATCGGTTTGAGATAACTCGACGGTTCCATATGGAAATACTTGGGCAACGGTGAATGGTCCAGTCCAGCGGGTCTTAAGCTTGCCCGAGAAAATCTTTAATCTAAAATTAAAAAGGAGGACTTGATCACCAACGTTGAAAACGCGGTTCTTGATCTTGAAGTCATGGATCCTCTTTGTCTTCTCTTTGTAGATCAAAGAGTTCTCATAGGCTTGATCATGAAGTTCATTTAATTCATGCATTTGAACTTTCTGGTGATCACCCGCGGTCACAAGGTCATAATTGCAATGCTTTAAGGCCTAGTAGGCCTTGTGCTCAAGCTCGATAGGTAGATGACACGCCTTTCCGTACACTAACTTGTAATGGGTGCACCCGATGGGTGTCTTGAATGCGGTACGAAAGGCCCATAATACATCATCTAGCTTATCAAACCAAGAAGCACGGTTTTCACCTACGGTCCTCTCAAGAATGAGTTTCAAACCACGATTTGAAACCTCAACTTGCCCACTTATTTGTGGGTGATACGCGGTGGAGAGACGGTGAGTAACTCTATATTTAAGCATGACCTTTGTAAACTGGTCATTGCAAAAATGGGTACCGCGATCACTAATGATAGCACGAGGGGTCCCAAATCGGGCGAAGAGAGATTTTAAGAATTTGCAAAAAACTCGGGCGTCGTTAGTGGGGAGCGCTTTCGCTTCAACCCATTTTGACAAATAATCGACGGCCACGAGTATATACTTGTTCCCTCGTGAAGACGGGAACGGTCCCATAAAATCGATGCCCCAAATGTCAAAGATCTCACAAACTTTGATTGCATTTTGTGGCATTTCATCCCTTTGGGAGATTTTTCCTTGACGTTGACAAGCGTCACATCGGGTAACCAAGTCATGGGCATCTCGGTAAATAGATGGCCAAAAGAAACTAGCATCAAATACTTTCTTAGCGGTGTAGTTGGCACCATGATGTCCCCAGGTGGGTCCATTATGGCAAGCCATGAGGATATCATGGGCTTCTTGGCCAAAAACGCACCGCTGAATCACTTGATTCACACAAATCTTGAACAAATAGGGGTTGTCCCAAAAGTAGTGCTTAACATCCTTGAAAAACTTGTTCTTTTGTTGGGACGACATCCCTTTCATAACAAAATTCCCCTGATGGTAATTTGCAATAGTCAGCCAAACTCATGGGGTCATTGCATCACCACGTAAAAGTTTCATACCTAGTGTCTATCAAGAGGAAATGGTTCTCGTAATTTCCCTTTTTCTCGAGTCATTTGGTGGGGTTCTCTAATCTAGACAAGTGGTAGGCCGCCTTAAATTCTCCGCTCCTTTTTTATCACGGAAATGACATCTAATTTCGGGAGTAGGAG
Organism: Tanacetum coccineum; assembly: GCA_026074375.1. NCBI lineage: Eukaryota > Viridiplantae > Streptophyta > Magnoliopsida > Asterales > Asteraceae > Tanacetum > Tanacetum coccineum. Next base: position 39,061 of record BQNB010028014.1, read on the forward strand.
AATCCAACGAAGCAATCTAAGTTTAGCATCTTGTTTATGCGAAGAGAAGATGGAAGATATTATGAAGCCACGACGTAGGGCCGTTACCCTAGGTTTCGACAAGTCATGATATGGCCAGTTTTCTCGGAAAGCATACATATGGCTAAAAGCTCTTTTTTCCGTAGTTAGTTATAGTGTGTTGAGCGTCGAGTCATAGTCTTGCTTGCTTGGGTATCGGTTGGTATATGTTTGGTCTTCGTTGCCCCTGGACCTCAGCACCTATCCGTGGATGCTCAATAGCATCACAATAAATCTTAAACGGTAGGTCCCATCAGGGGGTTTCTAAAATCGGGTGATTCTTGCTTCGGTTCAATTTCTTCTTAAAGAGGCATTAAATGCCTCTATTAATTCCTTGGAAAAGACAAATGGGGTTTTCTTTTCTAGGAAGGTGGGTTATTGTCGGGAGATTTTTGAGAAGTGTCTTGGGGGGAATAAACTAAAGGGGTAAAATCCAGCATGTCTATAAAAACTTCTCACTCCTTTTGACGGGGGTGTGGGTTGTAGGTAATTTTGAATTAATTAATTTTGGCTTATCGAACCTCAATCCCTGGACATAGAAATTTTTTGGCCGTGGATGACTGCCCTCTTTTGTACATTATTTGGCACTTTCTCCCAATTTAGAACTAAGGATTGGTGTCTTCACAACTTTTTTATTTTGTTCTAAATGGGAGAGGCATCATATTGAAGAGAAACGATGTAACACCTCGCTTTTTTACAATTTAGCAACGGAGCTTAATCTGGGGTTATTCTACTTCATGGAAACACTCAATTCATAATCATAGAAAACGACCCAAAAAAAGAGCAGTTTCTTTTTAAAAATTTACGTTCATCATTCATTTCAAATCAGAGGTTTTACAAAGGCAGGGTCCCACCAAAATCTAAGTTACATTCTATGTGATAATAACAAGTTTTAGCCTTCTTCAAGTCCATGCCCCTCCAGTGTTTAAGTTTGCTCAATTACTGTGATAAAACATGCCTATAAAAGTAACATAATGGTTGAAGTGAAATTCATAGGTTTGATAAACAGTTTGAATACAAGTCATAGTGTAATAATTGTATAAACACAATTGTTATGTAAAATGATATTGTTATGATCTTGGGTCACGTTATTATATACCCGTTATTTGTTATATTTGCAACGATAATTACATAAAGAGTATAACAGTTGTCTTTATTATTGCGTTATCGTGGTCTTGTTTGGTTGATTTTTGGTCTTGGTCTAAGTGCATGGCACATAAAATGAACTCTAGTGTATATATATACCCAAAATGATATGATATATATATATAGAGAGAGATAATGGCCCTTGGTGTAGGTAATTGCCATATACCTATGAAATTCAAGTATAGTGTGCTTGGTTACTATCTGGTAAACACAACACAACGATCGTCAATCCCGGGATAGAATCTATCCACATTTTTCTCGTTTCCCCATAAGTGATTATGGTCCATGATAATGAGGGACTTTTGGCATTTAAAGTCTACTTAGTCTTTAATTCGTAATGGTATATCTGTTTAGCTTTTTGTAATGGAAAAAAAAAACTACTTGTATTCGTAATTTCTCATTTATAGCTTGTATCCCCGAATAGGTTTTTGAAAACATTTTTAAGAGATTAAAAGTGAGTATGACTCACTAAGTCTTTGAAAAAGTAATCTCCATTGTTATATGTATGTAAAAGTGTTTGTAATAAGATTGGATCACCCTCGAGGGTTTATAAAAACATGTAATTAAGTTAAGGCGAGGTTCTTATGAACTTCACTTGTCTTAGAAATAGTATTTTAATTGTTATAAGATAAACGAGTATGTTAAAAGTGTTTGTAACAAGCATGTTTCCTCAGTGCGGGTTTATTAAGCATGGTAAATAAGTAAAAAGCGGTGGTATGGAAATTCACTTGATGGGTAGATGCATAATAAACTTAAATGAAAGCTGACGACCTTATCACAATCTTAACGGGGGAAGGTTGATATAGCAAAATGATAGTAAACAGCCACGTCACGCAACCTGAGTAAATATGTCAAGTCTTAGGAAGATTGTACTTTAGAACTTTGGTTCTAAGAGTTATGAATTTGATTGAAGAGTTTGGAATTATTGTATCACCGTTCGGGCCATCATAATTCAGAAGTCATTCAGTAAACGTTTGAGGAGCTAGGGCACTTTAAATCGTAAACCCAACAACTCAGTCAGAACGTAATACCAAGATGAAACTCCTTAATATGAAGCTCCCTAGTATTGTGGTACAATAGAGATCCGGGGCATGATTTCTAAAGGCACATTGATGATGAATGATATTATGGTTATAACATAAGCGGTTTTAAGCGTTTTAATCAATATCTGGAAATGTTAAGCACGTCAAGCGTTAATTAAAGTTATGTCTTGTAATGTTTTGAATGTGTTTTTATACTTTTTCAAAATGTTACATTTTAGACCCTTGAGTTTGAAAAGTGGCAGAATATACCCTTGGAGTTTGCACTTTTACGAGTTTGGTCCTTTGACTTTAAAAGATATACAAAGTAAACCTTGCACTTTAAAAAGTGACATAATAGACCCCTGTAGTTATAACTTTGATAAAATGACATTTTTAGTCCTTTTAGTTATAAGTTTCCGAAAGTTACGATATATACCCCTTGCATGGATAATATTTACAAAACATGTCCAAATTGCCATGCAAGCTTATTTTAATATTTCAATAGACATTTATAAGTTATAATAAACTAAAATATGAAGATTTAACGCAACGCAAGTTTAAAATAACGATTCGTTAAGCTAGGAAGCAAAACGGGTCAAATTAGGGTTTTAAAACAAAAACGCGCGGGTTTTAAGCTCAAATTCTTTCATGACTTATCAAAGCACTTATTTTAATGATAATTAAGCTTATTGGAATAGATTATAACAATAGTTTACAAGCTTAGCTTATAGATTAAGCAAAAACATAAAATTAGGGTTTCGGGTGTACGGTTTTGGATCAAAAAGGTAAAACACATAGGTTTTTGAGTTCAAAGCTTTATATTATGATTTTAGCATGATCATATGAACATTATGACGGCATGAATACATAATATAAGCTTAGAGAACCTGGTTTGAGCTTATAGCTTAGAAACGGGTCGAAATCGAGACTTTTAGCTTTGTACGCCTAGAATAACGACTCTCAGGCTTATTTTCTTGGTTTCTTTTGCTTCCTTTATGAACTTGAGCCTTCTTAAGACCTCTTAGGATCTATTAGAGAAAAGGATTGCTACTATGTAAGGGTTATAGAGGAGGAAGTGGGGGATGCTTTGAAATGAAGTGTTATGCTTCCTATTTATAGGCGAATGAACCCTTAAGGGCCAAGGTTTCTTTGCAATCTGATCTAGGACACATGGAACATCTAGAGGGTGATTAGTAGAAGCTATATAGTGAGTTGTATGGACTAGAAGCTAGCAAGAACATGGTGGAAACACCATGTGCATGCCGCGGCTATACTAGAAGAAAAAGGAACCATGTGATCAATTTTTAAACTATAAATGAAGTAGATATTTGTGTGAGGTGCTTGTAAGCAGCTTAGGAATGAAGGATCTTAGTCATTGAGGTGCTTGTTTACAATTTAGAACTTTAAAATGGGTTAAAATGAAAGAAACTAGGTTTCGGGTTCATTAGGGCTTATTTAGGGTTTTCAAGCTTGTAATTCGTGTACATTTGATTAAGAATGATAGGTTACTGATCCCAAGACTTATATTAAGGATTATAATCAAAAGTTGATAGGTGGTTTGGGTTAAAATGGGTAGAAAATGAGTTAACAAGGTCGCGGGTCATTTTAGGGCACGTATAGGTTCATTAGGGTTTTCAAGGCTTATAACTTTTGTACATTGCTAGGAAAATGATAGATGATGGATTGTAAACTCATTTTATGAGTTTACAATGGCACTTGATTAATTGTTGGTGGTTTAAATGGTTAAAAATGAGTAAACGGGTCAAATGCTCCATTTTGGTACGTTTAGGGTTTCTCGGATTCATTTTGCATATAATTGGAATGAAATGATGAAATGATGATTGTATATGATTAGTAATGTTGTAAATTAAGTTATTACAACTTATTTGAGTGTTGGTTTGGGGTTATGATGGATAAAAACCAAGAAACGGGTCATGGTTTAGAAACTAGCTCGGTTTTAGGGTTTAGGGTTTTGAATTAGGGTTTTGAGTGTAAAAATATGTATGAGAGTTTATGAATAGAATAATTAGGGTTTACACATTGTACATTGAGTGTAGTAGCTTGTACAAAAGTGGTGGTGAAGAAATTAGAATGAAAACGGAGGTAAAACGGCTATTTTGGAGATCATGCTTAATGACTTGTATATTGTGCTTTATAAGACTTGTACTTGAATTGGAGGGAGTTTATATTTCAAATGAGATGATATTGACTTGACATGTTATGATGTTTGCTTGACATATATGAAGACAGGATTGCCATAAATAGGTTGCGTGAGCTCGTTTACTTTAGTTATGCAAGTTACATTGCATACTGAAATATTAGCAATATAATAAAGCGAAAAATTTCCCCGTACAATTGTGATCATAGTAAAATAGGTTTATTTTGCTTCTGATGAAAATTCTTAGGTTGTTATAGTCTCCACCCCTTACAGAAATCTCGTCCTGAGATTTAGTTAAAAGTTGTAGTGATATTATTTAGGAATAGATGTAGGTACTGGGCATGAATTTAATTTTTATGTTAGGCTAATCATGGTCACAAGTCCACGTGTGTGATGCACTTATAATTATGTTGCACACCATAATTATAATTACCTCCTTTTACATGTCTACTTATTTCCAAGACCACACATCTTGATGATAGTCAATAGAATTTCTCCAGATCCTGATATATCTTGTTAAGACTTGAGTGGATGGAATACTTCGATTTATAGACATGTGGGTTATGGGCCCACCACACTTCTGCTGCGCCACTCTGATCGTAAAGAATCATTATCCATTGACCTTTAAAAGTCAATATTGAATAAGAATGCTATCACAAGTCTTTGTCCAAAATTTTCATACCTAGTGGTATTGAAATCATTTGACATTGTATAGATTCTTGTGTGTTTCCTTATTATTTGTAGAATATAATAGAAAATTTTAGAATTTTAAGACTTCAAGAGATAGACACGAAAATAATGAAAAGAGTGATCCAATAGGAGGCTTAGTGTTTCTAGGTACAAAGGTTGTAAGAAAATTGGATGGTAAGAGAGAAAACGAACAGATGATGAAGGTAATAATGATAATGTTTAAGGAATTATTTGTACAAACGGATTGAAAGAAATTTGTTTGTACGTATGTTATGAACTTAAGCCTACTTATTTATAATTTGTCACTTACAAAAAGAAGCGTCCTAATTCATTTTAATAAAATGATCATAAATCGTCTTTCCTAAGCATAAAAACATGATATCGAAATGGTAATGTGTAGAAAATTACGTGATCATGAGAGGTAAGAAAAATACTGAGATATTAATTTTACCGACGCCCGTATAGTTGAGGATAATAATTTATGTTTCAAAGGTATGAGGAGGGTATTCAGAGTTGAACATAATAGAATCGATGGAATTGACAAATGATGTCGAGTTTTGATATCACAAGATAACAAGATGTAACAGAATCATCACTTTATTATCTCACGGATAACTTTAAATATGAAATTTTTAAAAGAGTTGACACTTATGCTACATATTTTGTAGTAGGATTTTAGAATAAAGCAATAAACAACAAGGATTGTAGCTTGATGATTGGGGTTTTCAGATTGATGAAGACTTTAATTAACCTTGAGAGTGTTTCTCTAGGGTAAAATCCTAAATTGAGAACAAAAGCAAAACCACATCTCAAAATATGCTTTCCCGTGCCTTTAACAATTTTCTTTGATCACTGATTCAACATAATGTCTCCTTATATCTTTTCCCACACTATGCATTACAAGGTTGCATGATACTGTTTGTAAGGGTGATGTTTCCAGTAGCCGGTCTAACTGCATTTTCTTGGTTAGATACCTAACTTATTGCAAGAGTATCGTACATCTTTGACAGTGTCAAGTGGACCTATGTGATGTAAAGGTGCATTCCCTTTCAACCCACTGGGCGTAAATTCCATATACCCATTGTTGTCAGTATAAGTCCTTGAAGGTTTCTTTGCATCCTGTTCTGCTCGGAGAGTGTGAGATCATTGTTACGGTTGTTATTATTATAGATATTTTGGATAAGATTGTTCTGTTTGATTGATGTTTCCCTTATCCTCAACTTCATTTATGAATATCATTAGCTTCTTTGCATCAGAATCATGCTTATTATCTGATCCATTAACCACTGTCTATGTTGATGGGCTTCCCCTCTAAAAGATTGAGGCATCTGAGCCAGTAACGTATCCTTCATACTTTACTGGGTAATCTCCATTGATGAATGACTTCCATAAGATTCTCGCGTTTGACCAAATTTAAATGTTCTGGGCATAAGACGGCTATTCATTTGAATATACTCCTAATGTAAGGTCTTAAGTTATTTCATTTTCCTATTCACAACCAATAGTTGTAAAATTCGCTTCCATTCTTCTTGACTTCATTCGAGGGCAATACTTATTGGTTTAAAGAGCCTTTTTCAAATTCGGTCCAAGTGATTTATTGGCTTTAAACTATTCCAATATGTTGAGCGTGATGCATCCACCAAGGACAAGTGCATCTTTCGTTTAAAGAACCGATAAGACAAATTTCACATTGTGTTATTCTTCAGCACAGTTGTTGCTATGAGAAAATACCAGATTTAGTTGCCGCATCAAACCAGGAATGAGATACAACTAGCTACCGTTCCCTAATGATAAAGTGAATCCATTTGAAGAAGAAAAAGGTATATAAACAGCTAACTTACTCTATAGTAGATTCCTCAATTTGCTACAGTGAGTTTCCAGTAGGTCTGTTGTTCCGTTTTTGGATTACTAGCACCTGTCGTTGTTGCAGCTTGTGCTTCCAGAGCTGCGGAAATGCCATTATTAATAAGTTGCTAGATAGTAGCCAAAGTTATGGCTGGTGTTTTGGATGTTGACGTCCTTTTGGGAGGCATTCTATCAACATAAGAGAATACATAATAAGAATGACATTACAAGTTATGAAAGGTAATAAAAGAAAGAGTAATGCTATATATTTTTGAATTTAAAAGCCACTTAAGTCTATGGTAAATAGATGAAGACCCGGAGAAATGAAGCCAATAGATGGAGATGTGAAGAAAGAGAGAATAAAGCTGGTTTTATGAAATAAGGTACGAGAACGAAACGGGATTGCCTTTATAAATAACTTGCCTTTTTACTGTACATAGTCAAGATTTGACAAGCGTTTTTATTTATACCACACATCCCGTGGCTAGGATAAAGCTATAACTAGTCTAAGAGTTTGTTGATTTCGAACCGGTAGATGATATCCTAAAGATCTTCCTGATCCGTTTGGTGTCGAGCTTGGATTTTCTCAATGATTTGTTCAAGATCAGAAATTCTGTAGTGAGCAAAAGCAATCTTATCTTTTTGCCCTAATTTCTTCCTTTGAAGTTTGATAATCTGAGTACGGATTCTCTCAAGTTCGATCTTTAGTTCGTCACTATTCCTTCGTATGATCATTCTATCAATACGTCCTTCTTCCATTTTCTCAATACGGTGAAAAGAGAGTTCATCTAAGTAATTCAAAATATCTTCGACTTGTTTCTCATGATGTTTCAGATGCATCTTAACTGAACATTTCCCTATTTCAAATATCTGAGGTGGGGTAGGAGTATAAACTGAGGAAGATGGTGATATCAAATCACAGGTTTGATTCCGAGATGGATTAGGTAATGTAGTTGAGGAAGAAGATGGGGAACATATTCGTTTCTTAGGTGGTAATAGTTCTTCAGGAACAAATCCAACTATCCAATAGAATTAGAACATTACTTGTTGAATTATCTAGGTCACCTGCTAGTCAACACGATCAATAAACAATTGGCAATATCCAATTAACTAGTTAAGCCCGAAGCGTATGCTAGACACAAACTTAGAAGGACAATATCTATGTAACTATGATTCTAGATATACAAATTACTATATGGAGAGCTATCCCGAACTCTAGATCTGCTTGGTCCGCTTCACCAGATCCAGTTGAATGATAGGTCGCATACAAAAGCGCACAAACAAGTATAAATTGATAAACATAAACAAACACTCAATGATAAATCAAAAAATCGAGATAAACAAATACCAAACATTCAAATCTTCATAATAATGGCTAATACCCGAAGGTATTAGCCTTCAAACGTCATAATAAATACAAGAGTAATTATTTAGCCAAGGTAAACTAACTGAGTTAACGAATGATACCAAAAACTAAACGATTACTAATGTATATGGAATTACACATTTTCTTCTATGGAATTGAGTACGTTGTTTGACCTCTTCTGCTATTTTTCTCCTCTAAAAATTGACTTTTGTGGTTTAGCTATCGAGAATATGATTTAGCACACTTAAAACTCGTTTTTGAGTTTGTATTTATAGGGTCTGGAAGTTGGTTGGATACGGCGTATCCAAGAGTTGGATACAACGTATTAGGGATTTCTTGGAGTAGGGACCACACTTGATATCTTCCAAAATATTATATTAATTCCATATCTTGAATACGGCATATTGAGTCCTCTAGATATGGCATATTGATCTTTATACCTCTGTTGTCTTTGGTGAGTGCAGGCACGGATACGCTGTATCTTCCTTGATGGATACGGCGTATTGGTCTTCAGAATAGTAATCTTTAAAATATCTTCATTTAAGCTTCAAAATGTACGCCTTTTGCTATCTTTCATCAATTACTCCATAATTACTGCAATTCTCAAATATAAACGATTAAGTAACAATTCTTTGCAATAACTATATACAAGATGGGTTTTAAGAATATAGGATAAATGAGGGCTTTAAAAATAACGTTATTTGATGTCCATCATATATCCCCCCCACTTAAATCTACTTATCCTTAAGTACTTTAGATGTGTTATAAAAATGTAATCCCTAAAGGATATTTCCGTTTAAATGCATTTATTTGATCTATTACAAGTACACAACCATTACACCTCACGAAATAGGAAGTGAAAACCTCAAATCACTCACTAATCTATGGTGTAACATGTTACCTTAATGCGCTTAATGCCTCGGGAGCGCGTACGTTGAGTAACTATCATAAGCTTGGCAAGGATACACATCTCCACCGCTAAAGCTAAGGAGTAACAAGTTTATAAAGGTAAATATAGGTTTTTGTATGGAAAGGCTTACGGTTGATCATTCTACAATCTTTCACCAGAAGTACCACTCCAACAAGGCAGCTGAAGCACACATACATGGCCGTAACGACGGAATAGGCATGTGTGTTCGATCACATCCTCATTTGAATTTAACCAACGGTTAGGATGAAGAATGATATAGGGTAGGAACCTTCTAACTTTCACCAAAAGTCATAAACCAACGAGGCAATTAAGACATGCATACATGGCCGTAACGACGAAATAGACATGCACGCTCGATCACATCCTCATTCGCGTAAAACCAGCGGCTAATCATCAGGTGAGAGGGAAGTAAATTGTTGTTAAATAAAAATCAAGAAACCAATAGGTTAAGACTTTAGATACAAGTTGCTAGACACTTTTTTCTAGACCGTTGCCATGACAAAGACACAACTATTTACAACGTCTTGATCATAGATAAAAAACAACAACCTAAGTTGGCGTCCCGTTAACGTCAACTCCCCCAATATCATCTTAAAAGCTATATCATACTTTACAGGCAAGTTGGCATATCTTCCACTTGTACTATACTTTACCATCGTTGATTTTTAGATGTATCAACGAATAATCGATCCTTCATATAGTTCCTTCGGTAATTGCGAAACGATTATCTTTAAACTTTCCTTCTCTCTTTTTGTATTTTTCTCATTTTTTTTTTCGATTTTTTTTGCAACTATTACTTCAAATTCTCGTGTAGTTTCAACCAAATTCACAAATAAAATAAGAATCATATATAATTATGGATAATTCTCTGTACTAGTTTTCTTCATTCTTCGACTCACCATAATTGTGATGGTAGTAAAACACATGCGCTTTGAACTACTATATACATTCCCATTTGCAATGTGCAAATTTCCAACCGCACCAAAGATAGAAAATGACACAAGACTCGGGGAAATACAAACTTTACACTTTAAGCAGCTAGCAACTGTAAATTAAACTTAATCTAACATGGTAGGTTAAGGTGTAAGGGTGTAACGAAACAAATAGTTGGTGTAAATTCCTAAAGGGTTGGATCTACGGATTGTTCTAGTGGATCATCACTCTAAAGATGAGAGTGGAAAAGGGTTTAAACGGGAGGTTAACTAACTGGTGTAGTTAGTTAATAAGCAACATGTAAAAGCGATTTGGGTGTAATCCTAAAATTTACCAATTTAAACAAGTTACTCCATCTAAATTCATAGTACTTATCATTGCGGTCTCGAGTGATATACCAAGCCAAGTTCTAAAGTCTACAACATCATCAGCACACTCATATTTTGTGGAATTTGGGTAAACATTTGGAAACGGAAAGGCTAAATCCTCACAATATCTAACAAGGGTTATTGTGTGTGGGTTATGTAACATGTAATTTCACAAAAGTATGCTTGAAATTTTTTTTAATTTGAGCATAATTTAAGCATTTAAATATGAAAAATAAGACAAGTAAACATTCTAATTCCATCCCCCCCCACTTGAATTATACAACATACTCATTGTATATATAAAACATTAAATACGGGAATTTAAAAAGAATTAAAATGAGAAACTCCCCAGATAATTACTCTGTAGATTCTCTAAATTGCGTTTATGAGCAAGATTATGTTGAACAGCCGTCTTGAAGTTTCAAGACTCCAACACTTCAGGATCTTCAGATATTTAAATTCTCCACCAATATTCGTCGATATTTCTTTCACGAGGTCCTGTAGAAAATAAAGGAAGAACATGTGTATTCCTATCTTGGTACCTATGGTTAATTTAAACTAAACTAAACAAAATAATTACGGGTCAGTCTGGTGGATACGACGTATCAGATGAATAAATACACCGTATTCAAAATCTAACAATAATGTTTTTAAAGTGCAATAAATAAAGACTGATAACGTCCAGATGATCAATACGCCGTATGGTATGGGGTGGATACGCCGTATTGATGTCTGGGAAGACATACTCAGAACAAAATAAAAGAACATTCCGGGTTGTCTCTCCGAAGAAGGCATCTTTTTTTTTACAAAGAAGCTTTAAGTTAGTACTTTTCTTCAGCTTCTCTTTCATTCAGCCTCTAGTCACACATCCCTCCTTCGTCCATAATCTGCAAGATTATCTTGTATCTCGGCATGCCTCTTTTCTTGATAACAATAAGATCGTCGTTATTCATCTCTTTATAGCAACATACTATTCATCACATTGAACGAATATTTATCATCATTTAGGCTCCATATATTGCACAACCGGTAGCTCTGAACTTCACATAATTCTTCACTTCACTCGCCATTATGTTCATGTTTATCTCATAAGCATCATCGTGTTTTGTAATAAGTAACCACTAGTCTTCTTTGTTCGAAAACGTGACTCATCATTATCTTCTTTGATAGACCCTTCCATGATAACTTTGTTTCTTAAAGCCTCTTTCTTAAGTTCACTATCTTCTAAAGCTTCGTACCATTTGTAATCCTGATAATGAAGTTGGTTTTCAATAATGTAAGTTCCGGGTAAATTTCCTCCATTACAGTATCCATCGTCCTTCCAACTACATGTTGGCCATTCTTAATACCCAGTCTTATAGTTGAAAGGCTTGCAAGTAGGTTTAACTGGTGTGGGTTTGGTCCAAACTCCGGTGTTAGTCCTGCTCTCATATTCCCATGTACGTCCTTGTTCATTTTATAATCCAATCATTCTTGTAATCTTCATATAGGTCTTGAACCTATAATATCTTTTTGTAAGTAAATCTGGATCGACTTCGAGAAGGTAGTTAAATTCCTTAAATGTTGAACCGAGAGGTGTCTCATAATCAAATATATTAGTGTCGATCCTAAAGACTTTAGCAACATCATCTCTATCATCAAAAGATTCCTCATCAGTGAGCTCTACTTCATTATCTCCTCTGATCCAGTAAATCTATAATGCTTTTATAGTACAATGATCCATTGTCTTATAGTGGAAAAATTTTGATGCAACCATTCAATAAATGCAACATCAGACGGATCATACCCTATATCATCATTAGCTTCATATTCTGAATCATCATACATTTTTGAATCACATGGGATGTTGGGATTAAAAGCCTCTTGATGTTGTTTGGAAGTTACTACTGATAAGTAAAAGTTAAGACTGTTAAGGTATGTAACACCCCCATTTTTACAATATAGCAGCGGAAGATAATCTGGGGTATTACTTCATGGATACAATAATCATAATCATAGAAAACAACTTTAAAAGAGACGTTGTTGGAAAAATTTAGTTATCATTCATTATATTCAGAGTTTTTTACAAATGCATGTCCCAACATCTAAACACATTTGTTTGAATGAAACAGTTTCAGGCCATCTCCTCGAGTTCCATGCCACTCCGTACCGCAACTTGCTCAATTACCTCAGATAAACATGCTAAAAAGTCAACACAAAGGTTGAGTGAAATTCATAGGTTTGAAATGTAATAGTTAAAGACAGTTATTCATTAATGGAAATGTGTATTGCAGGAATAATTGTTATCAAAGAACATTATTGTCATAGTGAACAGTATTATCACCCTAAACTCATGAATCACATAAAGAGATAAAGAGATATTAAAAGATATTGGAAGATACTAACCAAAGAGACAATTAGGATATATTACCCGAAGAGATATGGGGAATATACCCAAAGAGATATTGGGAGATCTCCCCAAAGAGATTATATAAGAGATATGGAGATACTACCCAAATAGATATTTCAGTACCTGGCAATATTATATCAGGATAGCATTTAGTTAGCATAACACTTTTGTGCAATTCATGGTTTATATCAGGTATACGGTTTATAAATTTAATGTGAATTATAACCATTAAGTCTTTGAAAAGTAATCACATTGTTATGAGTATATAAAAGAGTTTGTAACAAGCATGTATCCCCCTCACGGTTTATAAAACATGTAAAATAAGTAAAGGCGAGGTTTTTTGAACTTCACCTGATATGTAATTATTACATATACTGAAATGTAAGCTGACGACCTTATCACAATACTTATATTTAAAAATCTTTAAATGGTTGAGTATGGGTAGGAATAAAAATGCCAGGGAAGGTTGATATATGTAAAATGATAATCAACAGCCTAACGTTCAAACAGCCTGATTAGAATATGTCCCAGTCTCTTAGGAAATTGTACTTTAGAACTTTGGTTAAGAGTTATGATTTGATTGAAGAGTTTTGGAATTATTGCAACACCGTGTTGGCATCATAATTCAAAGTCATGCAGTAAACGTCGTGAAGAGATAGGGCACTTTTAAATCGAAAACCCAACAATCCAGTCAGAACGAATACCAAGATGAAACTCCTTAATATGAAGAGCTCCCTAGTATTGTATACATATAATCGGTTTAAAGAGTTTAATCAATATCTGGAAATGTTAAGCACGAGAAGCGTTAATTAAAGTTATGTCAAATAATGTTTTGAGCATGATTTTATACTTTTTCAAAATGTTACATTTTAGACCCTAGGGTTTGGAAAATTGCAAGTAGACCCCTAGGGTTTGCATTTTTACGACTTTGGTCCTTCAACTTTGTAAGATATACCAAGTAAACCTTGGACTTTGAAAAGTGACATAATAGACCCCTATAGTTATAACTTTGATAAAATGACATATTCAGCCCCTTTAGTTATAAGTTTCAGAAAGTTACGATATATACCCCTTGCATGGATTATAATTACAAAACATGTCCAAATTGCCATGCTAGGCTTATGTTAACATTTCATTAAGAGCATTTATAAGTTATAATAACTAAAACATGAAGTATTAACGCAACAAACAAGTTTAAAATAATGATTCGTTAAGCTGGAAGCAAAACAGGTCCAATTAAGGGTTTCAAACTAAACGCGCGGGTTTTTAAGTTCATAATTCCTTCACTAATCAATAAAGTAGTTATGTAACATTATTTACGCTTGCTAGGATAGATATACATATTAATCATTATAACTTTAGCTTTAAGAAAAACGCGAAATTAGGGTTACGGGTGTACGTTTTGGGACAAAATGGAAAATGACATGAATTGGTTATCGAGCCTTTAACAAGAGTATATTTAGGATCATATGAACATTATAAGGGTGTAGTAGCAGAAGTAAGAACAATTAAAAACCAGGTTTGAGCTTCAAGGATCAAAAATGGTGGAAACGGGTCAGAATCGGGACTTTCGGCTTCGTACGGCTAGAGTAACGACTCTCGGGCTTTGTTTTATTCAAGGCTTCACTTATTGAACGTCTTTTATGATCCTAGGATCACATGGGAGCAAAGGATTGCTGCCTTAAGGGTTATAGTAAGAAGAGGGGTGGTGCGAATTGGAATGAACACACAAGGACCCTATTTATACTATTTTGAGATCAAAGAGCTTAAGAAACTTATAAGATCTGGTCTTGACACATGTGCATTATAACATTTAGTTTTAAGAAAAACATAAAATTAGGGTTTCGGGTGTACGGTTTTGGATCAAAATGGAAAATGAGCATGAATTGAGTTATGAAACTTTAACAAGAGTATATTTAGGATCATATGAACATTATAAGAGTGTAGGAGCAGAAGTAGAACATTCAGAACCTGGGTTTGAGCTTATAGCTTAGAAACGGGTCGAAATCGGGACTTTTAGCTTCGTACGCCTAGAATAACGACTCCCGGGCTTCTTTTCTTGGTTTCTTTTGCTTCACTTCTGTTCTTGGGACTTCTTAGGATCTATTAGAATTCATATTGAGCAAAGGATTGCTGCTATGATGGGTTATAGAGGAGGAAGTGGGGGATGAGTAGAAATGAAGAGTTTATGGTCCTATTTATAGTCAAATGACCCTTAAAGGCCAAGGTATGCTTATGATCTGATATGGGACGTGTGTAAGGGCTAGAGGGTGATGAGGAGAAGCTAGATGATGAGTATGAGGGGCTATGGAGGCTAGGTAAGCAAGGTGGAAGGTTTTTAGGGGTGTTTGGGTGTCACGGCTAGAAAATGGCCAACAAGGAGGTCATGTGGCTCATTTAGTGTCCAAGGATTCAAAGGAGGTGCTTGTAAGCAGCTTAGGGATGAAGTAGCATGGTCATCAAGGTGCTTGATTGCAAGAAAAACTTCAAAATGGGTCAAAATGCAAAGGTTTTGAGTTTCGGGTACATTAGGGCTTATTTAGGGTTTTCAAGTTTGTAATTCGTGTACATTTGATCAATAATAATGGATTAATGTTTGTAGGTATTTTATTAAGGATTAATAACAATAATTTATAGGTGGTTCAGGTTTAAAATGGGCGAAAACGAGTAAACGGGTCCAAAGTTCCAATTAGGGCACAATTAGGGTTTTCTAGATTTATTTCTTGTACACTGTTGTTAATATGGTGAAATGATGATGTAATGTGGTTGAAAATGTTGTAATTAATGTTATTACAACTTATTTGAGTATTGGTTTAGGTTTACAATGGATAAAAACGAAGAAACGGGTCATAGTGTAGTATTTAGCTCGGGTTAGGGTTTCTGAGTTTTGAATTAGGGTTTTAAG
The DNA here is from genome assembly GCA_026074375.1 of Tanacetum coccineum. Classification (NCBI taxonomy): domain Eukaryota; kingdom Viridiplantae; phylum Streptophyta; class Magnoliopsida; order Asterales; family Asteraceae; genus Tanacetum; species Tanacetum coccineum. The sequence goes on from BQNB010028014.1 coordinate 54,871, forward strand.
AGTAAAAATGTGTATGAAAGTTTATGAATAGAATAATTAGGGTTTACACATTGTATATTGAGTGTAGTAGCTTGTACATTCACTTTAGATATTAAATCTTCATGGAGTTAGGGTTTAGAGGTATACGATAATGGTTTAAAGCCCGTTTAGATATAACGTTACGAATGGTACATTATAGGAATAATGTACTTTGTAATAAGGATATGATGATATTGACTTGACATGTTATGATATTTGCTTGACATATATGAAGACAAGATTGCCATAGATAGGTTGCGTGAGCTCGTCTACTTTAGTTATGCAAGTTACATTATATATTGAGATATTGACAATGCAAGTAATGTAATAAAGCGAAAAATTTCCCCGTACAATTGTGATAATAGTAGAATAAGTTTTGCATTTGATGAAAATTCTTGGGTTGTTATAGTCTCCACCCCTTACAGAAATCTCGTCCCGAGATTTAATTGAAAGTTATAGTGAATAGATGTAGATACTGGGCATGAATTTGTTTTTATGTTAGTTTAATCAAGGTTACAAGTCCACGTGTGTAATGAATTTATAATTATGTTGCGCACCTAAATTATAATTACCTCCTTTCACACATCTACTTATTTTCAAGATCACACTTCTTGATGTCAGCCAATAGAATTTCTCCAGATCCTGATAAAACCTGGGTGGATGGAATACTTCAATTTGTAGAACTTGTGGGTTATGGGCCCACCACGCTTCTGCTGCGCTACTGTGATCGTAAAGAATCGTTATTCATTAACCTTTAAAAGTCAACATCGAATAAGAATGCTATCACAAGTCTTTGTCAAAATTTTCATACCTAGTGGTATTGAAATCATTTGACATTGTATAGATTCTTGTGTGTTTCCTTGTTATTATGTTGCAGAATATAACAGAAAATTTTAGAATACGGAGATCATGGAATGAGTAATGTCAAGGAATGATTATGAATTTGTAAGAGAGTTGCTAATCACGTGAGATACAGATTTTGAAATGAACAGATGATGAAGGTAATAATGATAATGATTAAGGAATTGTTTGTACAAACGGATTGAAAGAAACTTGTTTGTATGTATGTTATATACTTAAGCCTACTTATTTATAATTTGTCACTTACAAAAAGAAGCGTTCAACTCCTTGTAACTGAGAATTTATAAATTCATAGTTCGGAGATTTATAATTTCCTTATTCAAATGAAGAAGTGACCTAATTCATTTAAATAAGATGATCATAAATCGTCTTACCTAAGCATAAAAACACGATATGGTAAAGTGTAGAAAATGATATGATCATGAATGGTTAGATAATATTGAGATGTTGATTGTACTGACGCCCATATAATCGAGGATGAAAATTTATGTTGCAAATGTATGAGGGGAGTATTCAGAGTTTGAATATAATAGAATTAGTGGAATTGACAAATAATGTCGAGTTTTGATATCATCAGATAACAAGATGTAACGGAATCATCACTTTATTATTTCATGGGTAGCTTTACATATGAAACTCTAAAAGAGTTGATACTTATGCTACATATCTCATAGTAGGATTCTAGAATAAAGTAACAAACGACAAGGATTGTGGCTTGATGATTGAAGTTTTCAGATTGGAGAAGATTCTGATGAAACTTGAATATCCTCAAGAGTTGTTTCTAGGGTAGAAATCCTAAAGTGAACAAAAGCAAGCTTATCTCTAAGTATGCTTTCCTGTGGCCCTGTTGTTTTTGCAGTACTTGGTCTGGTGACCTATCTTGTTGCAAACCTGACACTTGACACTGCAAGGTCCCGTGTGATGTAGTCTACATCCTTTACACAAGGGAAGGTTTCCAGTATACCCATTGGTAGCAGCATAAGTCTTGAAGGCTTCTTGTCTTTTATGCTGTTGTTGGGGGTAATCATTGTTATGGTTGTTATTGTTGCGGTTATCTTGGTAGTTGTTGTGATTGTGATTGTTGGAGTGGTTATTGTTGTTGTGTTTGGGATAGTTGTTGTTGTTGGTGTTTCCTCTCTCTTCAAATCAGATTGATAGAGTTTATGGTCCTATTTATAGTAACCTGGCTCTGATACCAATCTGTAACACCCTCATTTTTACAATATAGCAGTAGAAGCTAATCTGGGGTATTACTTCATGGATACAACAATCATAATCATAGAAAATGACTCAAAAGAGACGTTTATTCAA
>BQNB010028015.1:0-49460 GCA_026074375.1 Tanacetum coccineum
TAAAATAATCAAATATAATTAAATGTACAATCAGATAAAACAGAACATTACCCATTATGTTCATTTGAACATGAGATGATCTTTTTCCATAATTTAAAAGAGTTTTCCTTTCGGCTTTTGTACTTGTATAATTTGTACATGACTTTTTCCTGAAAAACTATTGTTATTTGTTAATGTTTTGTTATTGGTTTTAATGAAGCAGCCCACTAGAGTAACGAATAGTGATAGAGGTCAATATAAATATACAATGATGTATGCATTTTCTAGCTCCAAATTTTCTAACCAATATGTTAATAACAAGTTTAAAAACTAGCAAATGCTTCGAAAAATCAAAAAAAAAGCAACCAAAAAAAAAAAAAAAAAAACCATACAAATCATTGAGCCAATCAATCCAAACGAGATTGAATTTCTATTCTTATGAAAAGCCTAATAAGAGTACGAGAGCACTTTAATTTCTTCAATAAACCTGTCTTTCCTTGTTAGGCATATTACTTATTTATTTTGTTGTTAACCATATTTTAAGCATGGTTTTATGACCACAGACGAACTATATGCAAGATGATGATTTGATCAATTGAGTGGATTCGTAGATTTTGAGAACAATTAGCAGAAAAATAAGCGTTATCAAATTGCAATAGGGCAGTAGTTAAATAACTTAGAAATTAAGTAAAACTCGAAAATGTAAATATTAATATTGGAACTCACACAAACGCCTTGTAACAAACTATATGAATGTAACTGTTGGAGCACTTGCAATTGTCTTGGCGTCGATAGAGGTTGAGAAAACAAGCTGATGAGCAAGCAAAAGCATTCGCAAGTCACGCAAGCGCTTTTAGAAACTTTTTGAATATCTATAACCGTCAACAACCAGGGGTACTTCTTCACATTATACATTGAGCATTGCTAGACGCACACCATTTTTACAAAAAAAAATTCACATCCACATATGGCATGTGAGATTTATCAATTAGGTTGCATGAAATTTTATCTTTACTAATTTTTACCCTCCATAATCATATGCCACATGTGTGTGTGGATGTTTGTTTGTAAAAATGGTGTGAGCCTAGCATTGCTCTTATACATTATACTTATCCCGACTTTGGCAGTTACCGCCCGGCCTTGGATCCCCAAAGTAGTTTCTAGATTGTACGTGGTGATTTAAATGGTGATGGTACCAGTGATTTAGATTCTAATGGTGATTTAGATGATGTTGGTGACGAGTAGTAGTAGTATTATTTTGTGATTTGTATTTGTTTTGACATCCTTGTTATTTGCATCCTCGTAATAGTATTTAGCTTGACTGTATCGTTATATTTCAAATATTATGACTTCGTTTAGTTGTTTTGGAATGAATAAGTGAATGGATGAATTTTGTATCATAATTCTGGTTGTTTACAGGTTAGATTTTGGAAGATTTTTTTTGAAAAAAATTTAAAATAGTAGATGCTGCAATTATTTTGTTGTCCAAACACCTTTAGCGACGACACGTGTCGTTGCTAAAGGCATCCATAGTTTTTTGCCGTAGCCACCTTCATCGATGACACATGTCGTCGCTAAAGGTGATTCCTGCCAAAATAACAATTATTAATTCTGTTATTTAATTTAAATTGTTATATATTTATATAATTAATAAATAATCTAAATAAACATTTTTAAATAAATTTGATGAATACCTTTAATGACGACCCATCACTAAAGGGAGTGGACCTACGTTGGTCAAGTTTTTGTGTTGTTATGTAGGCCTATCGATCGTCGCGAAAAGCGTTGACTAGTCGTTACCAAGACCATTAGCGACGAACCTATGACGAAAACAACTTGGCATCAACATGTTGTCGTCGAGGTTTGTAGCGACGACAAGAAAACATCATATATTATAATTTAAAAGACAAGTTATATCACGTTTAAACACGAGTCCTCAACGATAAAACATTTGTTTTTAAATATAGCCCAATATTTACAAAAAAGTGTGTCCGTGCAATGCATCTGAAAATCGTCACTTACTGCTAATTACCTGAAAAGCATGATAAATCGGGTCAACTATGACCATAGTTGGTGAGTTCACAAATTTCTAGCATACCAAGTAGTTTCAAAACGATAGTAAACAATTGGTTGTCAAAGATTTGCAAAAAAGTTGGTTATGTATATACGTGTGTTTATGCAATGAGACCACTACTTAAGCCGGTTACAACCGAACACTTTTCCCATATGCATCACATGCTCTAACGTAAGCATGGAATAGTGATACTATGCACTCCCGTTAGTTGGAGTGAGGGGATGACTCTACCCCTAAATAGCGTTATCCAAAAATATCAACAGCTCATAATAAGTGATGTGTCGTTGTGTGGTTGTAATTTATGTTTCAAGTTTTAAATTTATATTTTGCCGACTTTACCAAAAACAACACTTTAACGGACAGTGTACCCGGTCGATGGGAGTTTCGTGGTAAGTAGGGTGTCGATCACTAAGAGAGAGAAACAATCTTTCAATTTATTAATATTTTGGTTATCTAAACTAAGTTAATTCTATTCTATGTTAAACCTATGCTAAACCTATGTTAATCCTAAATCTCACAGATAAGGGGGTTTTCAGCCTGAGAGATTGGCACGGGTTTTGTGGTGACTAAAATCAACTTAAGACACTAAAACACACGCAAGCAAATTGACAGAAGATAAAAGAGCGGTCTAGCCAAATATAAGAAAACTGTATTAACCATTATTAATCCAATTAGAACATTGGTTTGTTTATTTAGTGCAATGATTACTTATCTCGAGGTGGCATATCATTCTTAAGACTTAGGTGATACTTCTTCCTAAGACCTAGATATGAAGAATTCTGTCATAATTAAACGTATCCACATAAAGCATCCTTATTTGCTGATTATAATCTATCTTAGGGATTAAAGCAATTGTGATCTTGTTAAACTCTAGCTCATAGAGAATTTACCCACTTATTGCTTAAAGGCAATTCTTACACTAGTAGTCCACTAACCAAGTATTTACCAATGAATTAAGAACATACTCGTTGATCCCAAGGGTCACCTGCCGGTCTAACTAAGCTCACAATCTAAGGGCAAAGATAGGTTATTATTTGTGATCCTATTGGTCTAGATGTATAAATCACTATATGGAGAGCCATCTCAGCATCTAGATTACTTGATCCGTATCACTAGATCCAGTTGAATGATAGGTCGTATATAAAAGCACGCAAACAAGTATAAACTGATAAACATAAACAAGCAGTCAACGATAAATTAAGCAATTGAGATAAACAAACCAAACATTCAGATCTTCATAATAATGGCTAATACCCAAAGGTATTACCTTCAAACGTCATAATCAATACAAGAGTAATAATTTACCCAAGGTAAACTAACTGAGTTAATGAATGATACCAAAAACTAAACGATTATAAGAGTATAGAAGATTACAAGTTGTTTTCTATGGAATTAATTATGTTGCAAGACCTCTTCTGCTCTTCTTCTCTTCTGAAAATCGACTTTTATGGTTTAGGTATCAAAAAATATGATTTAGCACACCGAAAACCCGTTTTTAGGTTTTCTATTTATAAGGTCAGGAATACGGTCGATGCGGCGCATTGACTGGGGTCAATACGACGTATCAGGGGTTTCTTGGAGTAGGGACCACGTTCGATATCTTCTAAAATATTTTATTTCCATAACTTGAATACGACGTATTGGTCTTTTCTGGATACAACGTATTTATCCTTGATCCTTTGTGGTCTTTAGTGAAGCGCAGGCACAGATACGCCGTATCTTCCTTGATGTATACGGCTTATAGGATGTCAGAACAATAATCTTCAAATGTCTTCGTTTAAGCTCTAGAATGCGTGCCTTTTTGCTAATCTTCACTAAGTACTCCATAATTACTGCAATTCTCAAATACAAACGATTAAGTAACAATTCTTTGCAATAATTAAACTAAATAGGTTATTTACATGGGATAAATGATGCAATAAAAGTAACTTTATTCGATGTCATCAAGTATCCCCCCACTTGAATCCTACTTGTCCTCAAGTAGCCTTTAGAAGTTTATGAAAATGAATCCCTAAGGATTTTTCCGTTTAAGCATTTATTTGATCTATTACAAGTACACAACCAAATAACTCATGAAATAGGTAGATGAAAACACTCAAATCACTCAACTAATCTATGTGGTAACATATAACTAATTCGCTCAATTGCTTGGTCATGACGAGTATTCTATTATAGGCTTGGCAATGATACACATCTCCACCACTAAAGCTAAGGAGTAACAAGTTTATAAAGGTAAAATAGGTTTTTATTATAAGGCTTAGGGTTGATCATTTTATAATTTTTCACCAAAAGTACCCTACCAACAAGGCAGCTGAATCACACATACACGGACGTAATGACGGAATAGACATGTGTGTTTGATCGCATCCTCATTCGAGTTTAACCAATGGTTAGGATGTAGAATGATATAGGGTATGGATCTTCTAACTTTCACCAAAAGTTATAAACCAACAAGGCAGCTGAATCGCGCATACATGGCCGTAATGACGGAATAGACATGCATGACTCGATCACATCCTCATTCGAGTAAAACCCAAGGTTAATGATTAGGAAAGGGAAATAAATTGTTGTTAAATAAAAATTACGAAACAAATAGAGTAAGTCCAAAACAAATAAGATATAAGTTGCTAGACACTTTTTCCTGACCATTACCATGAAAAAGACACAACTATATATAAACGTCTTGATCATAGATCAAAAGCAACAACCTAAGTTGGCTTTCCCGTAACGGTTAACTTCCCAATCATCTCATACTTTACATACTTTTACAAGACAAGTGGCGTTATCTATCACTTTATACAAAACTTTACATCGTTGACTTTATAAGACGTATCAACGAATAATCGATCCTTGATATAATTCCTTCGGTTTAAGCTTTTGCGAAACGATTATCTTCAAACTTTCCTCCTTTCTTTGTTGCGATTTTTCTAATTTTTTTGTTTTTTTCTTCATATACTAACTACGAAACTCAGTGTAATTTCACCATATTCACGATCATAATAATTCCAGATAATTCCTTCGATAATTCTTCATTCTTTGGACGTACCAATAATTGTGTTGGTAGTAAAAATACATGAGTTTTGACTACTTTATTCATTCCCATTTGCAATGTGCAAATTTCTTCCCAACCGTACCAAAGATAGAAAATTGACACAAGACTCGGAAAATACATACTTTACACTTTAAGCAACTAACAACTGATAAATGGACTTAATCTAATAGGGTAGGCTATGGTGTAAAGGTGTAATGAAACAAACAGTTGGTGTTATCCTAAAGGATTGGCTCTATTGGTTTTTCTAAGGGTATCTTACTCTTAAGATGAGAGTAAACAAAGGGTTTATACGACATTTAACTAACCCGTGTAGTTAGTTAATAAAACAACATATAAAAGGCTTTTTGGGTGTAATCTTATAAATTTACCAATTTAAACAAGTTACTCCATCTAAATCCATAGTACTCATTATTGTGATCTTGAATAGATATACTAAGCCAAGTTCTAAAGTCTACAACATCACCGACACACTCATATTTTATGGAATTTGGGTAAACATTTGGAAACGGAAAAGGTTAAATCCTCATAATATCTAATAAGGGTTATTGTGTGAAGGTTATGTAGCAAGTTATTTCACAAAAGTATGTTAGAAAAAATTTAAATTTGAGCATAATTTAAGCATTTTAGTGTGAAAAATAGGACATTTATACATTCTAATTCTCATCCCCCCATTTGAATTATACAACGTCCTCGTTGTATAGATAAAACATTAAAAACGGAAATTAAAAGAATTAGAATGAGAAACTCCCCTGATATTTTGCTCGGTAGATTCTCCAAGTTGAGTTTATGAGCAAGAATGTGTGTTGTAAATGCGTCTGTATTCCAGCATGACTACAATCACACATAGGATTCTAAATGATCGATACTTCACCAACTTCGTCGATTTCTTTTCAGCGAGGTCCTATGCAAAATATAAGAAAAATATGCAAAATCCTATCTCGGTTCCTACGCTTAATTAAATAAACTAAATAAACTGTATAGGAGACCAATACGCCGTATCCATAAACTGGAATACGCCATATTGAGAAACCTATAAAAAGTATCTAAATACGGGTCAGTCTATTGAATACGCCGTATCATGTACATGAATATGCCGTATTGACAGAACTGACAATAATGTTTAAAGTGCATAAAAATAAAGGACTGATAACGTCCAGACATTCAATACGTAGTATGGTTTGGAGCGGATACACCGTATTGATGTCTGGGAAGACATACTCAATAAAAATAAATAACAATCCGAGTTGTCTCCCGGGAAGCATTTTTCTTTCAGCTAGTCTTTAAGTTGGACTTTTTCCTTCTAGCTTTCTTCATTTCGTTCGTGTCACCTTCCATCCATTGTCCTTTTTCTAAAAAATTTCATGGTAGATTTGAGACATACTATCTTCGTTTCTTTTCCATGTATTATATTCACATCTTCTTATAGCCTTGTATTCTTCATTAGGTCCTAGTGAATATTTTATAGCTTCAAACTTCTCGGCTTTGCATACCTTTTTATTAGGTTGCTCATCATTCTTATTATCTTCTTTACGCTTCATTTGTCTCAGCGCATTCCCTTCTTCAATGTCATGTTCGTCATGGGCTTTGAAGAATGAATCAGTAGCAGTGTTGAGGGGGTTTCCATAGTCAGATTTCTTCCATTCATCAGCTAGTGAGAGAGGAAAAACCTTCATTCGTAGTCAATGGGAGTCCACACTAGGAATTTTGATTAGATCAAGTAATTCAAGAACCTTAGCAATGTGGTCCACCACGTCGTCATCAAACGTACCATGGTATGCATTATTTTTTAATTCTATCAAAAATTCCTTGCCAATATTTATATCGTCATCGGTATTCGGCTCAGTAAGACTTTATTCAGCTTGAGCATTTTCCATTTATTTCTTTAAAATTGGTTCTGCCATAGTTCTTGTAGTATATTCTTCAATCAACTAGCTCTGATAAGTATGACCTGAAACAAAGGTTAAAATATCAACAGGATTTGCTCTGAAAAAAGATAGAAAGTTTGAGCACGGAAATCAAATATGGAGAATCAGTTTCTGTTATCAGACGATCAATACGCCGTATTCAATAGATCTGAATATGTTGTATTAATCTTTTGTATGAATACGCTGTATTGGATAAGAGGGTTGGATACACCGTATCCAATGGAAGTGGATCGTCGTATCAGGTTATCGACCAGAATAGTGTATTTAGAAAACAATTAGACTAATAAGCAATTAAACTAATAAACAATTAAACAAACAAATATACAAGCAAATATACAAAATTATACACTAATCTATATTACACTAATCCTAAGGGTTAGACTAATCTAATGTTAAAAACCAAATTAACAAATAAAAATCAAGATTAAATTTTCACTCCTCGGCGGCGGCGCCAAAAACTTGATGTGTCGTTGTGTGGTTGTAATTTATGTTTCAAGTTTTAAATTTATATTTTGCCGACTTTACCAAAAATAATACTTTAACAGGCAGTGTACCCGGTCAATGAGAGTTTCTGGTAAGTAGGGTGTCGATCACTAAGAGCGGGAAATAATCTTTCAATTTATTAATATTTTGGTTATCTAAACTAAGTTAATTCTATTCTATATTAAACCTATGCTAAACCTATGTTAATCCTAAATCTAACGAATAAGGGGGTTTTCTAAGAGACAGGCACGGGTTTTGTGGTGACTAAAATCAACTTAAGACACTAAAACATACGCAAGCAAATTGACAGAAGATAAAAGAGCGGCCCATCAAAATATAAGAAAACTATATTAACCATTATTAATCCAATTAGAATGTTGGTTTGTTTATTTAGTGCAATGATTACTTATCTCGAGGCGGCATATCATTCTTAAGACTTAGGCAGTACTTCTTCCTAAGACCTAGATACGAAGAATTCTGTCACAATTAAATATATCCGCATAAAGCATCCTTATTTGCTGATTATAATCTATCTTAGGGATTAAAGCAATGGTGATCTTGTTAAACTCTAGCTCATAGAGACTTTACCCACTTACAGCTTAAAGACAGTTCATACACTAGTAGTCCACTAACCAAGTCTTTACCAATTAATTGAAAACGTACTCGTTGATCTCAAGAGTCATCTGCCGGTCCAACTAAGCTCACAATCTAAGGGCAATGATAGGTTATTATTTGTGATCCTATTGGTCTAGATGTATAAATCACTATATGGAGAGCCATCTCGGTATCTAGATTACTCCGTCCGTATCACTAGATCCAGTTGAATGATAGGTCGCATACAAAAGCACGTAAACAAGTATAAACTGATAAACATAAACAAACAATCAACAATAAATTAAGCAATCGAGATAAAAAATCAAACATTCAGATCTTCATAATAATGGCTAATACCCGAAGATATTACCTTCAAACGTCATAATCAATACAAGAGTAATAATTTAGCCAAGGTAAACTAACCGAGTTAACGAATGATACCAAGAACTGAACGATTACAAGAGTATATGAGATTACAAGTTGTTTCCTATGGAATTAATTATGTTGCAAGACCTTTTTGCTCTTCTTCTCTTCTGAAAATCAACTTTTATGGTTTAGGTATCAAAAATATGATTTAGCACATCAAAAACCCGTTTTTAGGTTTTCTATTTATAAGGTCAGGAATATGGTTGATACGGCATATTTACTAAGGTCAATACGGCGTATCGGGGGTTTCTTGGAGTAAGGACCACGTTCGATATCTTCCAGAATATTTTATTTCCATAACTTGAATACGGCGTATTGGTCTTCTCTGGATACGGCGTATTTATCCTTGATCCTTTATGGTCTTTAGTAAAGTGCAGGCATAGATACGCCGTATCTTCCTTGATGGATATGGCGTATAGGATGTCAAAACAGTAATCTTCAAATGTCTTCGTTTAAGCTCCAGAATGCGTGCCTTTTTACTAATCTTCACCAAGTACTCCATAATTACTGCAATTCTCAAATACAAACGATTATGTAACAATTCTTTGTAGTAATTAAAATAAATGGGTTATTTACATGGGATAAATGATGTTATAAAAGTAACGTTATTTGATGTCATCAATAAGTAAATAAGTAATGTAGTTCTAGGGGACCTTTGCGCTAGTACTCAAGCATCAACCATAAGCATACATACCAATTTGCATAAGTTGTGAAACAAAAGTTCATTCAGTTCAGTAGATTCGTAAAAGTACAACCAATTCATTTAACAAATTCATCGATATCTTGAGGACTTACAGTAGGTTCAGTTAAGAAATCTAATTTAGACGTTAGAGCATCATTGAAAATAATGGCTGGAAATTCTTTTTCAAAATCTTTGAGAAAGTCTAAATCATTGGGCTCAGGTGATGGAAACGAAGGCATATTGACTTTATCATTATCATTTTCCAAATCCGTTTTCAAATTGTCGACATAATTTATTTTATACTAAATTATCGTGTAATATTCATCGTCAGATTCGTCAAACGATATTCTAAAGTCAATTTTATTGTCGTTAAGAGGACTTACCGTGGGTTCACAAAAGAGTATTTCATTCGATGTCAAATTATCATTGAAGACTATAGCTGGGAATTCGGTTTTAGATCTGAGGTCGTGAACGTCTTCATCATACCAGATCTTACAATACTTAGTAGTTTCCCAGTTAAACACTTTCCCACATTTTTGAGCTTTTTCTTCCTCGAGCCTGATGTATTCTTCCATAGTAATGTTCGGGTCGTCCATTTTAACTTGTAATAAATTTGCTAGGAAAGAAAACAATCAAATAGACAAATACGACGTATTCAGTAAACTGAATACGCCGTATTGCTGATAGAGTCGAATACGCTATATTGGTTTGAAAAAATTTATACGCTGTATCCAAGAAGATGAATACGCCGTATTGAGTATTCGACTCAGAAAGTTATAGAAGACTGTAACAATTCAGAAAACATACAAACACAATATTCAAAATATACAATGCAGAATCAAACACACAAATATGCAAATTAATCTAAACTAAACTAAACCAAACTAAACTAAAACACTAATAAACAATAATTAAACAACTTCACTCCCCGGAAACGACGCCAAAAACTTAATTTGTTAAGTTTTACTATTTATTTTATGTATCAAGTTTTACTATTTATTTTATGTATCAAGTTTTACTATTTATTTTATGCCGACTATACCTAAAAACAACACTATAACGGGCAGTGTACATGGTTGGATGGAGTTTCGTGGTAAGTAGGGTGTCGATTACTAAAAGTGAGAGCGTTAATTCCTAATTCTATCAGTATTTTAGTTATCAAAGTTAAACCTAAAACTAATGCAAACGGGGGGTTTCAGCCTGAGAGACTGGCTCGAGGTTTGTTATCTAACCTAGGGTTTTGATAACAAGTACAACAATAAACACACACAAGAAGTTAAAAAAACGATAGAGGAGCAGTCAAATACTAATGTAAGGAAAACGTATCAACCATGAATAATCCAATAAAACGCAGGTTTGTTTATTTAGTGCAATGATTGACTTATCTTGAAGTGCATATCATTCCTAGACTTAGGCGGTACTTCTTCCTAAGACCTAGACACGCTAATTCTGTGACAATTAGACGCATCTGCATAAAGCAAGCATTTGTTGATTATAAGCTACCTTAGGAGATTAATAATTGTGCTCTTACTAAACCCTAGCCTATCTTGACTTTACCCACTTACTGCTTAACGACTCTTTATATACTAGTAGTCCACTGTCCGAGTCATTACCAATGAAATAAGAATGTACTCGTTGATACCAAGGCCACCTTATGGCTCAACTAAGCTCACTAAACTAAAGGTAAGGATAGGTCAATATTTGTGATCCTATGATTCTAGATATATAAATTGCAATATGGAGAGCTATCTTGGACTCTTAGCCTACGCCCAAACAACATCGAAGTTTCAGCGCATTAAATATGTAGGACTAGACCAAGTTGAATGATAGGTCGCATACTTAAGCACGCAAAAAAGTATAAATTGATAAACATAATCAACAATCAACGATAAATTAAGCAATCGACATAAACAAACCTAACATTAAATCTTCATAAACATGGCTGATACCTCGTATCAGCCGATAGTCATTGTAAAAATACACACGGTTTCATATATGAACGATTAAAGAAAAGAAACCTTAACCGAACGCGTATTTGGTTGCGCGAAGATTACAAGAGTTTTCCTATGATCTTGAGGCTCTTTTCTGACCTTCTATGCTTCTTTATTTTTCTCTTGGTCGACTTGGTGGTTTAGGGTTTCACTTGCATACCTAAAACTGAGTTTAGGGTCTTCTATTTATAGAGTCTGGAAACAGGTCGATACGCAATGTCGGGCGATGTGGGATACGACGTATTAAGGATTTCTTATAGTAAGGACCACGTTTGATATCTTTTAGAATCTTCTAATATAATAAACCTTGGATACGACGTATAGACTCCTCTAGATACGGCGTATATGTATTCAATCCTTTGTGGTTATCTGTGAAATGTAGGCATTAGATACACCATATCTTATTGATGGATACGACGTATTGGGTAAAACCAGTTGGTTCTTCTTCATTAACCAAAGTATTATATACGGGGTATCATTGATGTGGATACGGCGTATTCTTCAAAGTCAGGCAATGGTCTTTTAATTCGTCAGAGTCTTGGATGCGTCGTATATGTCTAGAATAATACAGCTTATTGGATGTCAGATCAGTAGACTTTCTCAAACTCTTCATTTAAGCTCCAAAATGCGCCCCTTTTAGATAATCTTCACAAAGTACTCCATAATTACTGCAAATAACAACTTTAAGTAATTAAGTACCAATTCATGCAATAATTATACACAATGGGTAATTTACATGGGATAAATGATGCTATAAAAGTAACGTTATTTGATGTCATAAAATATCCCCCACTTGAATCCTACTTGTCCTCAAGTAGCCTTTAGAAGTTTATGAAAATGTATCCCTAAGGATTTTTCCGTTAAGCATTTATTTGATCTATTACAAGTACACAACTAAACACCTCATGAAATAGGAAGACAAAAACACTCAAATCACTCAACTAATCTATGTGGTAACATGTAACTAATTTGCTCAATTGCTCAGTCGTAGGAGAGTATTTCTATATAGCTTGGCCAGAAACACATCTCCACCACCATAAAAAAGAGCTAAGTGATTAACAAGTTTTAAATAAAGTAAAAAAGGTTTTATAATAAGGCTTAGGTTGAGTCATTCTACAATCTTTCACCAAAGTACCAACTAACAAGGGCAGAAGCTGAATCATCACAACATGGTCGTAACGACGGAATAGACATGCGTGTTCGATCACATCCTCATTCGAGTTTAACCAAGGGTTAGGATGAAGAATGATATAGGGTAGGGATCTTCTAACTTTCACCAATATTAATAAACCAACAAGGCAGCTGAGACATGCATACATGGCCATAACGACGGATTAGACATGCATGCTCGTACACATCCTCATTCGCGTAAAACCCATAGTTAATGATTAGGAAAGGGAAATAAATTGTTGTTAAATAAAAATTATGAAACAAATAGATTAGGTCCAAGATACAAGTTGCTAGACACTTTTTCCTGACCGTTACCATGATAAAGACATAACTATTTACAAACGTCTTGATCATAGATAAAAAACAACAACCTAAGTTGGCGTTCTCGTAATGGTCAACTTCCCAATCATCCCATACTTTACATACTTTTACAAGGCAAGTGGCGATATCTACCACTTTATACAAAACTTTACATTGTTGACTTATAGACGTATCAATGAATAATTGATCCTTGATATAATTCCTTTGGTTTAGGCTTTTGCGAAACGATTATCTTTAAACTTTCCTCATTTTTTGTTGCGTTTTTCAATTTTTATTTTTATTTTTTTATTACTATACTACAAAACTCGGTGTAATTTCACCATCTTTACGATCATAATAACTTCGGATAATTCCTTAGATAATTCTTCATTCTTCGGATGTACCAATAATTGTGTTGGTAGTAAAAATACATGAGTTTTGACTACTTTATTCATTTCCATTTGCAATGTGCAAATTTCTTCCCAACCGTACCAAAGATAGAAAATTGACACAAGACTCGGGAAATACATACTTTACACTTTAAGCAACTAGCAACTGATAAATGGACTTAATCTAACAGGGTAGGCTAAGGTGTAAAAGTGTAACGAAACAAACAATTGGTTTAATTCCTAAAGGATTAGCTCTATTGGTTTTTCTAGGAGTATCTTACTCTTAAGATGAGAGTAAACAAAGAGTTTATACGGGGATTTTACTAACCAGTGTAGTTAGTTAATAAAACAACATATAAAGGCTTTTTGGGTGTAATCTTAGAAATTTACCAATTTAAATAAGTTACTCCATCTAAATCCATAGTACTCATCACTGTGGTCTCGAATAGATATACCAAGCCAGGTTCTATAGTCTACAACATCACCGGCACACTCATATTTTATGAAATTTAGGTAAACATTTGGAAACGGTTAAGGTTAAATCCTCACAATATCTAATAAGGGTTATCGTGTGCAGGTTATGTATCAAGTAATTTCACAAAAGTCTGCTTGAATTTTTTTAAATTTGAGCATAGTTTAAGCATTTTAGTATGAAAAATAAGGACAAGTATCATTCTAATTCCCATCCCCCCACTTGAATTATACAATGTCCTTATTGTATAGATAAAACATTAGAAACGGGAATTAAAAGAATTAGAATGAGAAACTCCCCTGATATTTTGCTCGGTAGATTCTCCATGTAGCGTTTATGAGCAAGAATATATGTGCAAAAGCGGGTCTGAATCCTAGCACGAACAACACACACAGAATTCCAAAAAATATGCAATCCACCAAATCTTTTCATTCAAAAGGTTCCTGTATTAAGCAAAAGAAAAAAGTGCAATTTCTTTCTCCGTGCATTCGCTGGTTAGACTCGAAATAAAATCCTAAAAACTGTACAGGAAGTCGATACGCTGTATCCATACCCCAGGATATGCCGTATTGATACCTGTGTCGAATACGCTGTATTCGTTTAACGAATACGCCGTATCGACTGTGCTAAAAAATAAAAACTTGATAACGTCCAGAAGGTCAATACGTCGTATCCATGGGGTTTGGATACGCCGTATTGACAGTCTGGGAAGACAAACTCGATAAGAAAACTAAAAATACATTCTGGGTTGTCTCCCGGCAAGCACTTTTGTTTACAAAAACGTCTTTAACTTAGACTTGCCTCGATTTACTCCCATCCTTATAAAACAATTTGGGGTCGAACGGGATGCCAAATGAAACATATAAATTCATGATTAGGAAAATGAATGACATCTGTTGGGACTTAAAAGACTTCAAGGATTCTTACTACTGCTCAGGTACATAATGGAAATTATGCTAAGTAGTTAGTACTGGTAGTATAAAGTTACTACTGCTAGTTACTACTGTTAGTATAATTTAGTACTGTTAGTACAAAAGTTACTACTGCTAGTGTAACTTAGTACTATTAGTATAACTTAGTGCTGCTAGAGTAAAGTTACAACTGTTAGCGTAAAGTTAGTACTGCTAGTACTTACTACTGCTTATGCTCAGTTTGTGCTGCTGGTTATAAAGATACAACTGCTGCTGAATTACAACTGCTAGAAGACTTACTGCTGTCAAGAGGATAAAGATGGATTAAAGAGATGAAGATAAGTATTAAGTTATTTTTGTAAAAGATATGTATAACTTATTTGATTAAGAGATTACGTTTATTTATAGAAAAGATCATGATAAGTTAGGAATGTATTGTAAGCCTTGTAGGACTCCTTGGTGTATAAAAGGGGATCCTAGGGTATAGAAAGATATAAGTTTTCCATCTCAGTTTTCCATCTTAGTTTTCCATAGAGGTCATAGCTTCAAGGTTGTAAACCCTATCACTAAGTTAGAGTGATCGTATTAATATATATTGAAGCTTATTGTGTTGATTATATCTTTGTGTCAAAACATACTTTACTGTTTCATTGAGAATACTTCTTAGTGGTATAAACTAGATTCCGCATAGTTTATATCATTCAATCAAAGTTTCATTCTTAGTATTTTTGGATTTATCCAAGGGTACTAAACCTTACAAGCTAAGGAGTTAAAGGTCTATTCATTGGGATCAACAAGTGGTATCAAAGCTTGTTGTGAAGCTTTGAATAAGAAGAATCAACCAATTCATTCAAGATCTATTTTTTCAGTGATAAGATGGAGGTAGGAACTACCACTAACAATCTGACTGCAAGACTACCTATCCTCAACCCAGGAGACTATGATCTCTGGCTAATGAGGATAGGATAATATTTTCTTATGACTAATTACTCCCTATGGGAAGTAATCAAGAATGGGAACAAAGTGTTGAGGAGAACTATTGGAACAGTTGAACAGAAGTATGAACCCACCACTGCTAAAGAAAAACAGGATAGAAGAAATGAAATGAAAGCAAGAGCAACCCTGTTGATGGCACTTCCAAACAAATACCAACTGAAGTTCCACTCATATCAAGATGCAAAGTTGCTAATAGAGGCTATAAAGAAAAGGTATGGAGGGAACAAAGAGTCCAAGAAGGTTCAGAGGACACTTCTCAAACAACAATATGAGAACTTTGCTGCATTAAGTTCAGAAACAATGGATCAAACCTTTGATAGGTTACAAAAACTTATCATTCAGTTGGAGATCTAAGGAGAAGTGATTAACCAGGAAGATATGAACCTAAAGCTCTTGAGAAGTCTTCCATCTGAATGGAAGACTCATGCTTTAATCTAGAGGAACAAGGTAGAAATTGAAACCATCAGCTTGGATGACTTGTATAATAACTTGAAAATATATGAACCTGAATTTACAGGTTCATCAAGCACAAGTCAAAATTCACAGAATGCGGCCTTTGTCTCTAACAACACTAATAACACCAACATCACTAACAAACAAATAATACTGCTCATGGAGTTAGTACTACTCATACTCAAGGTAATGGTGTTAACTCTACCGGGTTCCCCCCCCAACACCGATAGTCATCCGGGATAATTAAACGATTCTTGTAATGTTAGGCTTACTCCACGAGCTAAATTCGTGCAGGGACATTTACATGGGGTGACCACGATGTCTATTTACATAGATTTTCTAATATCAAACAATCTCCCCCTAAGTGTAGGGCAGACCAGAAAAACAAATTGAATCCTAGACAATCTATGAGTGGTGACTTTTATGCTTCCCTCCTGACTCTTAGCCCTCACCTCTTCTCTTTGTTCATTCTTCATTGATCTCTTTGTGGTAGTGTAGTGATCTTTGAAACGCTTATTCAGCTTTGACTAGTGTAATCTATGAGCATTCTTTGAGTTCAATTCAGAACATTAGTAAGATCCGACCAATTCTTTGTGGGTAGGCTTCACTCCCGTTACGCTTGGGTAGCTGTTAGGCACTACTGTGCGATGTGATCGTTTGGTGACCTCCTCCGGCCGAGCCCGACATAACTCACTCCATTTTTGGATCATGTATGCAAGCATCTGAGTTGCAGAGTTGTGTTTTGTAGGTCATTCAGTTATCATGAATAGTGCCATGATTATTGAATATGTGTCGTCGAGTCGTGGGGTCATGCTCTTGAATCGATGTTGTGTACTCTGGCCAGCATGGCTTTATCGTCGGGATTTCTCGAATGTATACGTTAGTAATACAGCAAACGAACGAAGAGTTGTGGCTTTAGTCCTCACTGTCGTTGGATGTGTAACGGGTTGCAATGAAACGCGTCCTCGTTAATCAGTAGAAATTATTGCCTCCCGTTGATCAGCGTAGAGTAGAAGAAGCTGACCGAGAGAATCTCCTTGACAGGGTTTCCAGTCGTGCTATGCGTTCTCATAACCGTGTAGTGTCTGCGCTCTAGTCGCTCCCAAGCACGGAGTGAGTGAACCACAGTGAATTTGAGAATCCCCCCAAAACCCCATCTGTTAATGTGATAATTGTATCTTATGAAAATTCAGTCACTGTGCTACTCATCCCTCAACACTGCAGGTTTTTGTGAACGCATCGAAAGTTTTATATCATAAAATACAAATTTCATCAGAAAACCACATTGGTCGTTTGAACTAGATATACACAGTCAATGTGTCATTCGAAAATCAGGTGTTGGCAGGCACTTCGAAGGCTTTCAAAACAACTCGTCATTCTTATACTGGAACAAGTTTGGCATTCACTTGCGACAATCGCCCGCATTCGTTGTTTCGCCTTCCAGGTCTGTCACAACGTTTGATCAATTAACGAGGATTACAGAAAGTTACCCTCCAAGAGCTTATTTGATGATGCATTTGAAGGTTTCCATCTTCATCTGTGTAGTACTTACGCGTATCACTTGGCGTAGTGCGTTCTGGCTAAATGACACGAGGAACTAATGCGTTAGGGTCTCTTAAGATCTTGCTTGTTATCACAAGTGTGTGATGAACGCAGCATAGTTGGTATCCCTTAATGTCCTCACATGAGTTTTATGGATGTCTCTCATTGGCTTTTAGACTCAATTAGTGCACTTTTGTGTTTTAGTAGTCGGGGCTAGTCGCGGTATTGCCGCCTTTTCGCAATATCGTTGGCTAACTCGGGAGTGAGAGAGATCGATAGAAATGTATTTGATGTCCGTGAGAATGAAAACCAATAATACCTTTGAGTGGAACTTGAGTGGCTAGGGGAGGGTTGTGTCTTTGTTAGCACGTATCACTGGGTCATGATACTTGTGCACATGTCAACATGTCAGCGCAAATCAAACTATGTGATTCTGACAGCATATGTTGTGACCCGCGCCTTTCTCGCCTAAGTTTAAGGAGGGTGCGCTTTCTTTTGCACACCAGCCTTTATCTTCAAACATTTCCTTTTCTATTGCCACCCTACCCTTGAACCCCTGTCAGATGCTTACCCGTGACATCATTAGTAGAACTGGGTATGTTGCCAGTACTAGCTTATCGCGCACAGTTCCGCACTATTCGCCTTATTCGCTTCACATTACTCCTTTTTAATGCATACTTCATGGGACCCCGCTTCTCTCCACCCCTATCTAGTGAAATCTGTCCTTGGGTATAGATCCTCGGCTTCTGGCGGTGATCGTGGAATGTTACCTACGCTTACCCAACCTCCTTATAACTATTCGATAGAATAATTACAAGGCCCAGGTCACGGTCTTGTGGTGTTATTCTCCACAATTGCCTATCATAGACACCATCGCTGCCCGCCATTTAATAATGTGCATCGAATGTCGCAAATAGTATTCGCACCACAATGGATAGAGCCTCTTACACACTTGGAGTCCACTTCATCGATCACATTTTTATCGGTATTTTATTATCTGTAACAATCACATTATTCTCCCCGATCAAAAATTTCAAATCTCCGCTTAAGAGACCCCTCCCGTTAGGCATCCTAAATTGATTAAATATGTCTAGAAAAATGTGCTGGCGGTGAGAAGAAATGTGCCTGGTTTATACAAGCTCGATTATGGAGAACATATTCATGATCCCCCTCAATTCTGGAGGGACATAATTCATTGTCAGTTATTGATGAGTTTTTTTTCTAAGGGTTAATAAAATTTGACCCACAAACTCAGTAAAGAAGACATAAAATATACTCGACTCAAAGTCCACATATCTCTAATAACTCATAGGCTATTATTTACCATAACCATTATCAAGACACCACCACATATATAAGGATAACCCCCCACAAGAGATGTGGACGCTTATTGCAAAGATGATGTGATCATTCGGTGCTTTGCAGAAGTCTGTAGTTCCGCTCTGTTACTCGTTCCCACCAACATAGGTTTCCAGGTTACAGAGATTCCTCCGTTGTCTTCCGTAACCCGTTTCTGAATGGCAAACATAAACTCCTAGCTTCACGATTTCGACATTCTCGTTCCTTGTCCAATACCGTAGGCAGCCATCCCCATTTGTGTTCTCAAAACGGATTCCTGAGTAGTTAACCTCTTGAATTCAACGACCTGACCAAGTAGTCCAGATGGATGTCATCAATCTAGTTGCGTGCATGTGCCGCCTCGTCTAAAACTTTGTGGATTTCATTGAAGCGCATGATGATCGCTGAACTACCACCTTATTTGGGCCTAAATCGTGATCTCGCCGCCTAGAGAGTTCAAATTACATGCTGAAGTCATGCTTAGAGAACTCACAAAAAGACAGCTTGCTAATCCTATCGAGGGTTTGGTGAGGTTTAGGCTGAGTATAGTACGCTACTCACATCCCTAGTTGAAATGTCTCTTACTAGACCCGTCGTTACGCTGATCTGTGTATGTTTCATTGGATCCATGTTAGTTGATGGGTAGAGAGAATCGCTTTCTACTATATTGCGGGTGAGAACCGATTGAAGTGCAGTGACCTTGAATAGATTTCACATAAAGTACAGAGAGTAGTCAAAGCCCCCCGTCACTCGGGTAAAGATAATTATGAAGTCCCTTTCCGGACACATACTTGCTCCTCCGTCTCCAAATTTATTGTCCCCCTATTGACTTTTTTTCTGGTTTAGCTTTTTCTCCTCGCGAACTTTACTTTGACATATATTTTGGGTTTTGTGTTTAGCTATGTTTATAGACTTGATGGGCGAACAAATATTCTATGAATTGCCCGAAACGGTGTTTTATTGTATTTTCATGTCCGAGTCTTTTATTTCATGTAAAAGTAAATTATAATTAACACAAACAATAAATATTTAAAGTCAAATGGTGCGACACAGAAAAGACCTTTAAAAAGTTATGTAGGAGGACAATAAATTTATGGACGGCAAACTTTAGGGATTTAATACTATTCATTAAGATCAGCTGTTACGAAGGACGTTCGGTCTTCAGGTAATCGTAGCACAGATATAAGTGTAATGAAAAGCTTCAACCTATTGTCATACACTTTAAATGCGCATATTGAGGTCCGTACCGGCGCCGCTTAATGTGGCGCATCACCCTCGGATGTGTGTATGTCATCTGTGAATCGTTGTCTTTTGGAACCACCAGTAACCCCCGAGAATACCATGTACATATAGCGCAATTGTCATACTTGAATTCTTCATTCACTATCTACATCTGACCGGGTACTCACTTTGTCGTAACGCCAGAACATCGGGATAATACGCCGTTTCATCTTCGACAGATTGTCAAGCGCAGGATCTGACACGCCCTTGCTACCTTTTCTATTGATAATCACAAAATCTTTGTTAAAGAATATGTCAGCTTGAGAATTGTGACTTTGCCCTGGCCTGACCACCAGTGGGAGTGGTTTCTCACATTATGCTTGATGATTTGCTTCGTGCACACTCGGATCGATGAGGAGTTTATGGCATTCTTCTAATAGTGGTATGGAGATTAATAACTTTAGGATGGAAGCAGGATTTGACTGATTTGTGCCAGCATGAAGGGTCCTGTCCAGTTCTTTTTGTTTTGTAAAGTTCTGTTGTTCGCTCTTGCTTTACTTCCCTATTAGAAACCAACCCGACTCTATTGATTGACATGTCACGGTAACTGAGCATAAGTGAACGACGTTCTCTGGGTGGAGGGGCATAGGTGATGCAAGAGCAGGTTGCTCGAGTGTTTCAGTTGGGACAGAAGGTCGGATGGATGGAATATAGACCAGGCAGGTTGTGGTTATGTAGGCAGGTCTCTTTGTCTTCCGCGACAAAAGGTGGCTTCACCAATCTTAGCTTTAATTTACCTTTAAGAATGTGAGGCATTCCCAATGGTCTTCATCATGAGGAACAGCTCCAGTACCTGTTCATAGGAGCCGAGCTTCAGCGCATCCATATGTAGATCTTCAGGAGATTGATGAGAACAGACGGCTTATGTTCTTGTGTTTCAGTAGTTGTCAAGTCGTATATTCAGACGAATGTACCTGTTCATCAGGAGCCGAATCAGCATCCATATGTAGATCTTCAGGAATTGATGAGACAGACGGCTTAAGTCTTGTGTTAGTAGTTGTCCAAGCCGTATATTCAGCTGAAGTCGTTATCTTTGAAGAGCTTGGGGAAAATGTGCTTTTTGACTGATCACTCTGGTTGGTAGATGGAGGTGGAGGAGGAGGAGGCAGTTGAAACGATCCAGAAGCACCAGAAGCTCCTGAAGTTTTAGATGGACCTGCAGGTGGTGAAGGAGGGGGTGGCTGATGAGGTGGAGACCCAGGTGGTGTTTTTGGTGACTCATGTCTCCTTTTCTTCTTTCTTCATGTTTCAGCCAAATCAGTGAGGAGCTGTTCAGAGTGATCACGGTCCATTGACTTCTCCAGAGCTTCGTACAGATTCTTGTGATCTTCATGAGCTTCGTAGGATTTAGTTTCCCACATGCGGTGGTGAAGAATCTCTTTCATGTCAGCTTTTGGCAAATCTCTGAAGCGATCCCTGAGTGGAGCTTGAATGGCCCAGTCAACATCATCTGTAACAATTTCATCCACTACTTTTCTCACCTGATAGGGAATATCAAGATTCTCCAATTTGTACAATCTGGACCCATGTTTGTCCAATCTTTCCTCCAGGGCTAAGTTGTCTTGTAGCAAATCCGCCATATGTTGTTCAAGCTCACCAATACGCTGAATTAATATCGAATCTGAGGAGCCTTAATGTGGTTAAGTTGGTGGTGGTAGAAGAGATGTTGTTGTTGTGATTGTTGTGACAGTTGTTGTTGATGTTGGTAGTAGTGCTTGAACCGTTGTGGAGACTGGTTGAGAGACAGTGAGGTCAATAACCAGAGTGGTCATTAGAGGTACAGAAGAGGTGTCCTGATGAATGGGAACCGTGACTATTGACTGAACCTTCGATTCAGTATTGGTTTTCTCAGGTTCGTCTTCCGGTGACTTCTCCTCAAGGAACTGATTGGTGAAGCTGAATTCCTTGTCAAGATTTTGTATAGAAGACAGGGTTCCAACGGAGCTTGCAGGTTCCTCAAGTCTCACTTGATCTTTAGTTGGGAGTTTAAGGTTCTCCTGAACATTTGGGTAAGCCGTTGTAGTGAACTCTTCATCCATTTGCTCAGGGTTTTGTTGAATTGAAGAATCGGTGACCTCAATGTCCATGTATTCAAGGTTTGGTCCAGCATGAACAACATGACTTGGTTGAGGTTGAGAGACTGCAGCATTACCAGGGTTTGATCCAGCCTGGCCTTCATCTTGTATACCAGGGTTTGGTCTAGCCTAGCCTTTGTCGTGATCTCCAGCCTCAATCCCTGGCACTTCCTCATCAGATTCCGTCTCACTGTCAGTCAGACCAAGTTCTGCATACAAGGAAGAAGATTCATCATGATCTGAAGGTTCAGTTGGTGCAGAACTGTACCTTTGGAAGACATATTGATCAGCAGGGCTCTTTTTCTTTGGAGTATGAAGGTTGAGCAGAACTTGAGCAGCTTGTTCTTCACCGACTTTCTCTTTCCTTTTTCCCTGTACCTCCGGGAGCGGTTGAAATTTTCCAGATTCAGGTTCTCTGATCACCACCGATGGGAGTGGACCCTGATCTGCAGCGTGAACATCCTTTAAATATTCTTCCACTGCCTTTTGCAGATCAGCCTCTTCGTCACCAAAGTTGGGGTCATTCACTAGAACACCTTCATCTACGAACTCATCTACCAACTGAAGAGAGCTCTTTTGCGTTCGCTTCTTGATCACCTTACCAGCTTTAGTTCGTTTGGATGGAGATGGTGCCTCAGAATACTCCTTGACTAGTTTATGCTTTTTACTTTGGTCTTTCTTGGAGGGTTTAGTTGTTGCATGTGTTGGTTTGGGTGGTCGAGAAGCAATGGTCTTGGGAGCCTTGGCGGCTGCAGGTTTTGTGACAGGTGCTGCTTTAGGTGCTAAAGGCTTTGATTGCTTGGTTGCTTTGGGTTTGGTAGCCTTAGCAGGTTTAGATGCAGGATAGTCAGGATCACTAACTTCTTCACCGGCAAGATATCGCTGATGCTTAGCTACTTTCTCTAGATAAGCATTGTAGTATTGTTCTCCTTTAATGTCAGCAGTGATACGATTATTTGGAATAGGCATCCCAAACACTTCCCTTTTGGTTCCCTTTGCACTAAACTTGAGATAACCCAGAACAGGCTCTTCATTAGGCAAATGAAGTAGAGAACCTGGTCTCGGGTGGAATTTGTGCTTGCTTTGTAGGTGATGGATGATCAGCTTGGTGAACCTAACACTTAAGATCACAATGAGGGTGGCTTTCTTCTTTCCCTGAGTATGCTATGCCAGATTCTTTTTGTCTTCGATGAAAGTATGGATGGATTGGGTGAATTCTTCCTACATCCTCTCTGCATAATCAATATGGGCTCGTTTGACAATGCCCCAAAGAATCTGTAACACTAGAGCCCTTGGTCTTTCAAACCCTGAAGTCTTTCCCGTAAGACACAAATTAATGATTGTTGTGAGTGCTCTCCACGGCTGAAACATGTCATTCATCACGACATCAGATAAGGTTCTGACAATTTTGGGTAACCCAGATCGTTGAGAAATTTGATAAGGACGTCAGGAGTTGGTGGGGGAAGAAAATGCATTGTTGTTGTCGACTGGTGTGATTTGAAGGGCGTCTCTGAGTGTGTCTTTGGTGAGATCGAACCATTGCTCATCTAGTTGACAGCTGTAACTCCCAGTGGTTTTGTCATATCGAACAGTGTCCCAAAACTGCTGAATATAGATTGATGGAATTGTCGAGGAAGCAATGAAAGCTCTGAAGAAGTTGGTGTGCTTCAGAATGTCCACCGAAATCTTGTAGATTGGATTGCTCTGCGACCTTTCAACATCCAAATAGCAGTTGCTTTTTCCTACAGGCACCCATCTGCTGCGAGGCAGGATCTGTTCATCAGTACGAGTGGGTGGTGCCATAGCAGGTGCTTGTTCAGCAGGAGCATTAACATTAACATCAGCCATTGTATCTGCACAATCACATCCACAGAAAGGCATACATACAGAACGGAGATGTTAGATGTGAGCAAATGCTCAGGAGATAATCAGTTATGGACTAAATCCTGGAAAAGGACACTGAGATCATATTAAAGTGGTGATCAATAGATTTGGTCAACTCTTGAGTCAACGGAAGTTAACTCATGGAAGAGAAGACAAAACGCAATGACCAAACCACAATGACCAAATCGCAATTTTCAAGCAATACTAGACAAAACTATGATCAAAAACGGCGCTCAATCACGGACACGAGGAACGATCGAGCACAAAGACAGCCGGGGAATTATAATCCTAAAGTAAATAAGTCAACTAATGGTCTAAACCTTGGTCAAATTAAAGTTCTAACTGTCAAAAGTCATACATAGAAGAAAAAGACCCCAAAGTTACAAACTAGTCCCCTCAAGTTTTCAAAGTTAAACTCAAATGATCCCTAAGCTTAAATGGTCTTCGGCCTATCTTATCAAACAATACCCGGATCCAAAAGCCAAAAAATAGGCCCAAACTCCTTTTTATATATAGTCAGGGTTGTCAATTCTGCCTTGATTAAAAGTTATTTTATACTTAGACTTTCACCTAACAAAGACAACGGGACTATTTGGCCATATTTATCCCAAACTCATCCCACCCGTCTACACCCAATTAAGTTTAACATATTTATAATCTGACGCGTAGAACTAGTATGTTCTTGCGTCTTACCGAAATCACACAAACAATCTAAAACATGGGGCCTTTGCCATTTAAGGGACTTATTAGAACAGTTCCATGTTACAATTGATTGATGGGCAGGGTCTGCACTTATCAAAAGCAATTGCTATGTCAAAGACCTATATATTTGAATGCCACGTGGTTGAGAGGTGAAGATTAGTGTTGTCGGGGTGTTACAAGGTTTAGTCTCGATTAGTAAGCTCTAAGGGGCAATTCTCTCAGGAGTGCATCGCTGGACAATCCGTGTGTGTTATGAATGAATCCATCAGGGCAAAGTGATTATGTAACTATCATTGGAAGATGTTTGGGCTGATGTGTCGTTTGAGCGTGGGAGAAAGCAAGAGGCTAGACCTTCAGCTGATGCTATATAAAAAAGCCTTCACCTCTCACACACACCTCACCTTAGTCTAGCTTTTATTTTTTTTTAAATGTAATTTTAGCTTTTAGTTTTAATAGTGTAATCTTCAAACTTGTTGTAATTTTGTTTTCTAAGCATTGTAATCCAATTTTTAGTCATTAATAAAAGTTTCATTTAGATTTCATAACATTGTTTTCACTCATAAGCTCTTATTTCTTTTCAAATGTTAAGCTATTGTCTCATAATGCTCACTTTAAGCTAATTTCAGCATCTCAAAGTCTCTAAAGCTTGTGATTGAGCTTAATTGTTCAATTATCTTCATAAAATTCAATTAAACAACAGCTCTTAATTACCTTATACTTATTGGATTATGGCTTATGGAAGGGGAGCTAGCTTTGGAAGAGCAATAATGGAAGAGATCCCAAGGACTTTACTGGCTTATCCGAGCTGTTGAAAAGCTCTATGAGCCTATGAGCTTCTGTTTAGCTGAAGCTATTGGTTAGTTCTCATTTAAATTCCTTGTTTTAATTTTCTAGCTTAAATTAGCTTAGTTACTAGATGCTTATTTTGCTTTGTCTAATTGCTTTTCTAGTGCTTAATTTGTGCTTATTTCATGCTTATCTCATCTACTTTTGCTTATTAGATATATTGCTTATCTGTTTTTGCTTAAAATAGTTTAGATCTTTAATTTTAGTTTGTTGTCTTAAAAATTCATAAAAACCAAAAAATTAGTTAAGTTAGTATAGATCTTTGATTCCTAGATTATTCAGTTGCTAATCATGTTTGCTAAGCTTGTTATAAGCTCATTGATGTCTGGTATCAAAGTTTAGTTAAGTGGATTTCCATTTTAAAAGCTTTTTGAAATCTGTCAACAATATTAAGGGGTGTTTGGAATAGACTTGTTTGACCATCAAAAGTCAAAGGGGATTGTGTATTTTGTTTGAGTCAGTTTTATTTTCATTTGTAACTAGTAGTAAAAGAGTTTTTAAAGGTTAGATTTTAAAAATCAACAAGTTAGGGCTTAATTTGAGTGTGTCAGCACCAGGGGACTTTTTCCCTTTCTCTTTGATTGTGTAAATTTGATCCAAGCCCTCTAAGGCTTGGATTTTGTTTATTTGGTGTTTAAACACTCCTAATGAGTGTGTTTAGTGCAGAATTGACCACCTTTGTGGCCTGCACTTTTGCTTTGCTCTTTGGTAAAGTACATCAGCAGTAGTAACATTATTACTACTGCTGACTTTAAGCTCCAATTTAGTTTAGTGTTAGTAACTCTTAAGCTTTCAAATTCAAGTAGCTTTTAATTCATACATAGCTTAATATAGTTTAGGGCTTGCTTTTTATTTTCTAGCTTAATTACTTAGTTAAAATTAGCTTAAAAAGTCATAAAAATCTCATAAATACCAAAAACAGTAGTAATAGAATTTAGCCTTTTAATTTTAGAATTTTAAGTTGTAGTATCTGATTTTCTTGTTTGAATTTATAGCTTATAGTTAGGTTAATTAGTTCTCATAAGCTCAGCCTCTGTCTTGGCTTATTGAGCTTTTTAGCTTAGCTTAATTTTGAGCTTTTTGAGTTGATTCTTGAGTTTGCAGCTTTGATCCTATATTTTAGTTAGCATTTAGTGTTTCTTGTTTAATTAGCTTATTAGAATTAGCTTGTAGGCATCTTAAGCTGTCTAGAACAACTTTTGGTTTAGCAATCGAGCTTATATTGAACTTTGTGCAAGTGATTTAGTGTAACCAAGCATAAGTGAGCTCAAAAGCTCACTTTCTGAGGTCAGCTTATTAATAAGCTGTTTCAGAGCTAATTTGTCATTTTCAGACAAAAAGTGTAGTTTTAAAGTTGTTTAAAATCAGGTTTTTAATAAGTTTGGATATTTAGATTTTGTTAAAAGTGAAAAAATAAATAAAATTGCAAAAAATAGGGTGTTGCCAGTTTTGAACCCGTGACCTCTTGCTTGCATACCCAACGTGTTAACCAAGTGTGCTACATTAGCTCATCCACTCATACCTTGCACCATTTAATAGATAACCTTGTTTTATTTTTCTTTTTAGTTTAATAAGCCGTAGCTTATTAGGCTTAATTTAGGGCTTATTTGTTTAGCTTCTTCATAGTTCTTATTTTTCTTAAGTCCCTGTTAGCATTTAGGATTTTCCCTGAATTTTTCACATTTTTCTATTAAGTAGATTATTTTTAATCATTTTTCTTAGGATTTAATTTTCGAAAAATCATAAAAAATAGAAAAAAGTTTCAGAAAAATACAAAAAAATAGTTTTTAGTTTTATAAAAATTACTTTTAGGTTTCCATTCAGAAAAATCATTTTTACACCTTTTAGATTTTAATTTTCATTTTTGAGCTTTTATTTTTAATTTTAAAAATAGGATTTTAATTTTAAAAATAGTTAAAAATAGTTTTCTGAGTTTTTATGTTATTTTAGACTTTTCTAAGTTTAAAAATCATTTTTCTTAATTTTTAGGACTTAATTTGCTATTTTTTAGGATTTAATTAGATTAAAATAGTTTTTAATTCATAATAAATTCAAAAATAATCAAAAAAATATTTTTCTTTTTCTTAAAATTTTATTTAGTCTTATTTTAGGTTTAGAAATTTTGTTTGCATTTTTAGGAGTTAATTTTAATGTACTTGCTTATTTGTCGCGTTTTATTTGTTCCCGTTAATTATCTTAGTTCATTAATTGCTTTTTAATTGCTTATTTTAATTGTGTTTTTAATTGGTAGTTATAGATAATCAAAAATATCTTTTCTCTCATTCAAATCATAATCCAAACTAAATATCAAGCGGAGGTTCAATTTCTCAAATCGTTGGGAAGACGACCAGGGAGATATGACATTTTAAGTTTACAAAAATCTAAATGTATAAAAG
The DNA here is from genome assembly GCA_026074375.1 of Tanacetum coccineum. Lineage (NCBI taxonomy): Eukaryota > Viridiplantae > Streptophyta > Magnoliopsida > Asterales > Asteraceae > Tanacetum > Tanacetum coccineum. Next base: position 27,962 of record BQNB010028015.1, read on the forward strand.
TAATCTGTTATAAATGTAATTTTAAAAAATAGATACACTGTTTCAGATCTAATATTTAAGGGGGATATTTAATAAAGATATTACTTTTCCATTACGAATCCAAACATGTAAGAACACAAAAAGAAAGTATTTAAAAGAAGGAGAAACGTTATGTACAAGTTTAAGATAAAAAGTAAATTTTATAAAAATGTAAATTTATAAAAAGTTACTTTCACATGACAGTAACTATTGTGGAAATATAATTTTCATAAATAGAGCTTTTAATTACTGGTATGTGCTTAATTACACATACCTTTTACCTTTAAAAACGAGCTAAAATAACCAAAAACGGACTTAAAATACCAAATATACGCTTGTTTTGCTAATTGTGTTGTGCAGGAACGGATATCTAAGAAAAGGACGAAAAACGAAGCCAAAACGACAAAACCGGACTCGGAATGGAAAAGCAGGAAAAGACAAAGTCAAAATCCAAGCCCAAGCCTGAAAAAGTCAACAGAAAGTCAACCCAAGTCAACCCCGAAGCCAAAAGTCAAGAAAAGCAAGTTTAGGGACTAAACTTGTTAATCCCTAAACTTATATTTAAAGAAGAAAAAGAGAAAAATGAAGACAAGGGCTGAAACTGCCAACACGGCAAAGTTATACCCCAAGGGGCAATTCTGCCAAAGCCATAAAGCTATAAAGACAAGGACGAGCGGTGCAAAGGGTCTTATAACCCTTGGGGGGTTGTTTTGCCAAATCCCAAAACCCTTTAATTACACAAGGACGTGTACTGCAAACCCTTTATACACCTCGAGGGACTAATTGTGTCAAACCCCCTAAAACTTTTGCCTGTTATAATCAAAACAGTTTTTCCCGCCCCTTTTTCCCCCCAACACAACTCACGGGTTAGTAACCCCGTTTTTACCCTGTAAACTATCACCACCACCATGGATAATCACTCCCCCCTTCTCCACTATCTTTCCCACCAAAAAAGGGGCATTGCCATGTTGGCAATCTCATGTTTCCCCATAACTTTTGCCGAATCAATGGCTGTGATCATTCTTAAAGAAGCACAAGGACTATGAATGGCTTGGATTAAGACTTTGAAGTCTCTCACAGAAGAAAAACACCTTGCAAGAGCTGAGACTTAGTTCTTAGTATAAATAAGAGGCTATGTGAGCCAAATTAACCAAGTAGTGTAGAAGTTTTTATCTTTCTTTAAATTAAGTCTCTTTTATGTTTCTTTCAGCTTATTTACAGCTATTTGCAAGATCCTTGTACTCCTTTTAACAATTAATTAAGTGTTGAAGTTTTTGAGAATTTATACCCGTTTTAAGAATTTATTATCAAACGGCTTAAATTACCTTTATATGTGTTAAATAAGCTTCTATAAGCTCTTATAGAAGTTTGATTAAGCTTATTAAACTTAAACTCTTCCTAGTTTATAGTTTTATAAGATTTTGTTTGAAAAATCAAGAATAAGCCATTTGGAAGATAAGCTAAAGTTGGAAGAGCTTATTGGCTTATTCACTGGCTTATTTATAAGCCAGAGCTTGTAGCTGAAAGCCCTTGAGGGCTCAAAAAGTCCTTGTAAAAGCTTGGACAAAGGTCATTACAATTCTCTCTTTTAAGTCTCAATTTTTAGATTTTTTATAGCTTATTCTGTTTTAGCTGATTAGAGTGCTTATTTCCTGCTTATTATTGTTCATTTAGGTTGTTTAGTGCTTACTTGTCTATTCCCTTTAAGAATTATGAGTTAAAACAGCTTTTTAAAAAGTGCTAAAGAGTCCATTTTAAGAAAATATAAAGGGGTGATATGGCATAATATAAAAACGGTGTCAAAGCAAGTCTTTGTGTATATGGGTTGTGATTCACAAAAGCAGTTTTAGCTTAGGTTTTTAAGCCCATTTAAGCTGTTTTTAAAAGTTTTTTTAGTTTGAAAATTGTTTTTCAAAAGTTTTATAAACCATCTTCAAAACTATGGTGTTCAAGAAAGGCTACAAGAGCTTATCTCATAAGCTCTTGTGATCTTAAGTTTTAGAGTCAAAAAAGTGAGTGTTTTTATTGTTGTTTATGAAAACCAGCTGACAAATCCTTTGTCACTTGACTTTTGAGTCAAAAACCACCAAGATTTTAGTATCAAGTTTTTAAAAAAACCAAAAGCCCTTTTTCACTATCAAAAATCAGCAAGTTTTAATGGTTTTTAAAAGTTCAAAATTGGTGCACAAGTCCTTCTCCTAGTATATTTTAGCTGTTTAAGCTTATTTTCTTATTTTGAGCTTATTTGACAGCTTTTAAAAAGCTGTCAAATAAGTCCCCCTTGTGCTAGCACTAAATCTCCCCTGGTGCAAAGGGGAGATTTTAAGCCCTCTTTTCTTAGTTTTTAAGTGTGCTTAAGCCCAAGTTCTTGGCTTATTTTGAGAGCCCATAAGCACTTAGAAAAGCTTGCTAAGTTTCAGCCCTTGAAAAGCTTATTTGATGGCTTATTTTTAAGCTCAAATTAGCCTTTTGACTGTTTTGCCTAGGTAGTTTAAGAAACTGATGCTTATTCATTTCTTGCTTATATGAGCTTCTTTTATAAGCTAAATTGAGTGTCACCATTGCTTATATAGGGTGGATATAGAATAGTTATTTGCTATTTCTCATTTACTTAGCTTATTTGAGTGCCAAGTTAAGCTTTTAGCCTTTTAAGCATCATTTAGTTTCTGTCAAGCTTAAGCCTTTTTTCCAGCTTATTTAGTATTAGCTCTTAGCCTTTTAAAAGCTTATCTAGGTTAGGTTTAGATAATCCTTTTAGATTTTTGTCCAAGTCCTAGCTTATTTGTCCCAAGTGTGCCAAAAGCCTTAGTTAATTTAAGCCTTAAGCTTATTTTAGCATTCTGTCATTTTATAAGCTAATTTTTAGCTTATTTATAGCTTTTTATAAAAAGCTGTAGTTGAGAAAGTTGTTAAGCCCCACGAGCTTAACAACTTTGCTTTACAAAGTTTTCGAAAAAAAAAGAAAGGAGACAAGGGGTGACCCGGGTGAGCAAGACTCGAACCCGGGTCTCTACCCTCGTACACCTCTCTTTTGTACACACACCATACCGCTGCGCCCTTGGGACTTTTTCGTTATAGTCCCAAGGGGTGTGGTACTTATACACGTTTTTGAGCTTTAAAGCTAATAAGCTGTTACAGCTTTTTTGAGGGCCTTATTTATAAAGCAAAATCTTTTTGTTCTTATTTTCGTAGGATTGTTTAGTATAAAGTATTTTAAGTAAAATTTTCAAATTATTCGATAGTCATTTAATATTTTTTATATTTTAATTTAGTTAAAAGTTTTAAAAAATCAATAAAAAATACAAAAATTATCAAAAAAATATTTTTCTTTTTTAGAAAATTTAAATTTGTCGTATATTTGTAGTGAAAAATATAAACTTTACCGTACGGTCATTTTAACAACTTTTCAATTTTTTAAAGAGCGGTCCGGGTGCGTTGCGGTTTTTTTGAGTTGACTTCGTTTTTGGGGTCAAAACGAACGAAATCCCGTTTTCTGTCTGAGTCTTTTTCATTCTTCGTAATTAATTTTCCCTAGAAGTAGTTTAGAAGCAAAAAATTTCTTTCGTAGGTTTAATTATGAAGATTATAGGTTTTTCGCACCCTTTGTTCGGGGCCCGTGCTCTCATATACTAGCTTAGATTATTCATAATTTTTAAGGATTTTCCTTGAACGTTTTAGTTTATATTGTTTAATTATTAGCTTTCCACGAGATACTGGTTTCAATTAACCCACAGGATGACCACGAAAAATCACGCTCATAGCTCAACGTGCGAAAAAACAAAAAACTATAACCACTCTCAAATATCATTTTCTCTCATTCAAACATCCATCTATCCGACTGTATCGATTCTCCAGTATCCAGCCTCGTTGGGGATAAACGACCCGGGAACATTCTATACTACTTCTCGGTTTTATTGATCTTGTTGATTTTTAGACTTATATATATTTTATATTTTATCATATATTATATATTTAGTATAAAATTCACCAATCAATTACGAAGACGTGGACATAGGAATCACTAAAATCCGAATTAAAACGAACGAGATACAATTAAAATACTATTTCAATAATTAAAGTTATAAAACGTATTTTTATAAACTTTCACTTACTGTTACTGTTCATAACAGTACCAAACCATATTATAAATTTAAAATTTAATTAGACTTTCCAAATACGAATCCATACATATAAAGAACAAGCGAAACGGATTAAATATGAGTAAGTTATGACTTTTGGAAGGTTACGACGATTAATTATATAAAAGTAGTTTTTAATAATTTTTATAAAAACAATTAAGAACTACTTGTTCATCAGTAGCTAAAATATTATAAATATAATATTTTTGATATATTTTCTTAATACGAAACCGTGGACATAAAAAAACACATGAAACGAACGGAGTTAAAAAGATTAAATGATACTAGGTTTATAAAAACTATGCACTATCTCCACTTTTGTTCACTATTTTATAAAAACAATTACACCAATTAAATAAGATATAATTATATATATCAAATAAGATATTAAACATTTATTATAACAAACAATCGAATTAAGAGACTAAAACCACACTTTATTTTAACGGATACAAATACAAACACCATTATACAATAAATTGAACGATTAAACATTGTTTTGACATTTTAAAACTAAACAAAAACTATTAGTGGTGGTGTTAAACTATATAACTTGTGATGATAGTATTATTAAGTACGATTGTACTTATATCGGCTTATATTTATAAGGGTTTCATTTCGTCATATCCATCCGTGGTACGTTTTACATTCACTGATTCATATACATCAGTTTATTCACTAAGGTGAGTTCATAGCCCCATGTTTTTACCAATATCAATGATTTACAACTTTTGGGGTGAAAAACATGCATTGTTTTAACAATTTTGGACCAAGTTGTACAATTTATCATGATTACGTGTTTTGCCCTAAGTACGATAACCCACTGTGCCCATTATCATGAACTGTCAATTACTTTGTGTGAGCGCGAATGTTATAAATAGATCTATTTGGGATTGACATCCCCATCCGGGTGAGTAGCTCTCACTGGTGTCACGGAGTGAACCAACTGATGTATACCATGTCGGATTTGGGATGTTTTAGGTTGAACATCATCATGGCAATGGTGGCAATATTTTATATTGCTTCATACATTCGAGCTTCAATTCATGAACTTAGGTGAAACGTAAATACATTTTGTGACGGTTGTACAGGTATGCATAATCACAGGGAAATCTTAGCGGTCCTACCTTAATTTACATAAACCTATGAATTCACTCACTTAACTTTAACGTTGAACGGTTTTAAAGCAAGTTTTCCTCAGTCAATGAAGGCAGGAGTGCTAAGGATACATTGGGGATACTCTTTTGGGGAGTCATGCATAAAAGATTTTGAGTCATTACATCTTGGATATTTGTTTTGAACTAGAAATACTTGTCATCAGAATGTTTGAAACAATTTAAGCCGTTGTTGCTTTGTATTAAAATAATTTCAAATAAATCCAATGTAACATATTTTTAAACGTCACTCTTTATATATGACTAGTCTCATATCTTTGTGCATTGATCTATGAAGTAACGCGCTCCCGGACACAATAATTTTGTGCTGACCGCTATATGGGGAATTACAGATTGTTTATCTAGAGCCAAGAGTTAATAGAAACCAGTCCCAAATGTTTTTGTAGACTATAACTGTTTTCAAACATTTGCATTCTTACAAAGGGGTATAAACTGGACATAACATACACTAGTGTTTGCATTAGTTAGTTTTACTAGATGCTTATATGATTCATATACGTGTCCATATTATAGTATGTACGTTACTATGAGGGTCTTATGTATATATACAAAGATGAGTTTGCATTCTTTCGCACATACTCTACAATTATTTATATAAGGGTTATTTATATAAATAGGGGAACATTTCTTTAGGCAAGGTAGCACTATAAGCTCGTAGGTCCTAAACGCTACCTAAACATTAAGCTATGCGAATATGATATCTTACCATCCCCCCAGTTTTTCAATTTATGCCATGACGCATATTCATATTTACCATACCGGCTTATAAAATAAAACCTTATATAAGTTAAGTTTTTGCTCGTCTGCAAGCATTCATGTTATTCCACACCATCGACGTTACCTACCACGTCTGTCTATATTAATTCCCGAGCCAAGGAAGATTCATTAAGCTTCTGATGAGGAGGCTAGAGACACAATAAGAGGATCAGGCCTCTACCTTCGGATGCTTCCCCTACAGCCCTATCACCCGTGCGTACATTGCTGACTTAACTCCGGATGGAGATGATAGGAACCCTGAGGAGGATCTTGCTGACCATCCTGTCGACGGAGGAGACAATGATGATAATGAGTCATTTGATGATGACGACGATGATGATGATGTTGTGAAGGATACAGAGGCATTTGAGACTGATGAGTCTGCTTCTACACCACCCACCTCTCCACACCATATCATTATGTTTTCTAAGACCAAATCCCGTACAGTACGGATGTCTATTTAACACCATACTCCATGATCACCATCTGCTAAGGCATGCATTACCGAGTTTGTTGTTGCACTACCTTCATCATTACCACCACCACCAAAGAATATTAAGTCACTTAAAGATAACATAAGAGTCTAGCATCTAGAATCTTAAGAGGCACCCTGACCCATAGATAAATAGATTTATCAGTGTAGCTCGTTTTGTATTATATCCTACTAAACTTGAGTAATATTCGGTTGGTAGCGTTAATGAAAAGCTTGTAATCTTTTACTCAGGTAAAACGATGTATTAAATATTAACCTACACTGTTGGTTATGATCATGCTACTGTATGATGTGGATTTTTTATGCCATGGTTGCTGTTATCTTATATCTCTGCATGACGTGGTCTCACCTTACATATATGTTTTGAAACATGGAGTGTCGTGAATTTTTCCTTGGATTAAAATACATAATACATTTTTATTCCCTGATCTTCAGGAAACGATGACAACTATTAATCAAGGGATGAGTGTTGAGGAAATTGAGTGGGTTGTAGCCCAGCGAGTGGCTAATGCTATCGAGGCTATTGCTATTTATAAGACAAAAACCAACATGGCCCGCAAGTCAATGAGCCAGACCGAACGACAAGAAGACAAGGTAGCAGAGAATACTAGCAATAAGAGGAAGTGGTAAGGTAACCACAATGGAAGCTCGAGCCAACAAAACAAAGGGCATAAGGTGCCTAGAGCACACACTACTAGGTCAATTAGCAAGAAAGCATATGCTGGATCTCTACCTCTGTGCAACCAGTGCAAATTTCACCATAATAGACCGTACACTATAAAGTGCAGAAATTGCAAGAAGGTTGGCCACATATCCAAAATTGTAAAACACCTGCTACTACTAGGAATCAACGAACTCGCACCTGTTAAGAGTGTGTAAGTTTGAGACACAACAAGAGTGATGTGTCCAATAGTAAATGTTATCGAAATGTGTGGCACCATGAACCATGAAGGGGCTAGGGCATCAAAGGCCCTAAGACAATGCATAGGATCAATGACTTTGTAACCAAACTAATGGACAAAAAGATCAGCACTCCTGCTGAACGCCAGGCTGAGAACAAGAGGAAGTTAGATAACACTTCTAAGAACAATCAGAACCAACAACAGCCAAACAAGAGGCAAAATACTAGCAGAGCTTACATTGCAGGGCATGGGGAGAAGAAACATTACGGCGGATCTAAGCCGTTGTGTTCTAAATGCAACTATCACATGAAGGCCAGTGGCTCTCCAAATGCGACAAGTGCAACAGATTTGGGCCCCATCTGGCCCGTGATTGTAGGAGTTCTATAAATGCTAATACTGCTAACAACCAAAGGGGAATTGAGGCAAGTCATAAGGCTACCAATCAGAGAACCCTCACTTGCTATGAATGTGGGAATCAAGGGCATTACAGGAGTGATTGCCCCGAATTGAAGAATCGAAACCATGGAAACCAAGCTGAAGGTACCGAAGCACGTGGAATGGTATATGCCTTAGAAGGTGGAGACACCGATCAAGACCTTAACAACATTGAAGATGAGATTGAAGCTTAAAAGAAAAAGTTGTCTCGCTTTGCCTAATAAATCCTAAGTTGGAACTATCTTAGACTTTATTTCCCTAGGAGTTCTTATTGTATTTCTCTTAAACATCCGTTGTACGAACGATTTCAAATTATCTATCGAATCTATGTATCGTGAAATTTCAGCCAATCTACTCCAATTCTCTAAATTATTCATGTAAGTCATTCTAAAAGTCATAACGCTATTTTGACAAAAATGAGCAATGCATCGTTAGTCCTCAATTATACATAATTTGATCACCTATGTATAATTCAGGAAGGACCATGCCGTGCTGAGAGTAGTCACCTTAAAACTTCTTGTCAAGAAAATGAATTTTCTAATTATATCAAGTTCTGTGTACGTATTCATGAAGCGCGATTACTTTGGTAAATCGAATTAGTAACCATAACTAAGTAAACCGTTACACCATCTTACTATAAGGTCGACGTCATCTTATACCAAATCCTAAGCCAAGAAGCTGAGACACATCACTAGTCGCCCTAGGATAATCCGCTATCAATCTTGCTCACCAGAAGAGTTACGCCGATGTGAGACGGAAGCCAATAGAATTTCAAGTTGACAACCTGGTTATGCTTAAGGTATCGCCTTAGAAAGGAGAGGTACGCTGTGGCAAACGGGGGAAGTTAAACCCTAGATAGGTTGGACCTTTCAAGGTGTTGGAACAAGTTGAATCCGTTGCTTACAAGCTTAAGCTTCCGCAAGAGCTGAGCAGGGTTCACAATACGTTTCACGTATCCAACTTGAGAAAGTGCTATGCCGACGAACCCTTAGCTGTTCCGTTAGGTGGACTTCACCTTGATAACGAGCTTTAGTTTGTCGAGAAACCGGTGGAGGTCATGAATCGAGAAGTCAAACGGTTGAGGCAAAGCCGTAACCCAATTGTCAAGGTTCGATGGAACTCTAGGCAAGGTCCTGAGTTACATGTGAACGTAAAGACCAATTAGGGAAGAAACATTCACACCTTTTCACATAAGCTAAACCGTCGTTAAGTGTCGTTTCATAAGCCTTGAGGACAAGGCTCATTTAACGGGGGAAGACTATAACACCCCGTGTTTTAGGGTCATTGACGACGTCAATAAATTCACAAGTTATTTTTAGGGTTTTACGCGTTTGCTTTTAAATCGTAATCGTTAAGCTAAATCGCGTAAACTAAAAATGATCATTCAATGCAAACGGGCATCAAACGATTAAATGTTTACATCAAGCAAGTGTTAAGTGATTATCTAGAGGATAATTATTAACTTTTTTTTCATTTTATTTTTATCGGTTACGTAAAGTGCTTACGTTTTACGATAAAATGCGTTTAGGCATTCCCGGAAGCACCGAAACTTATCTACGCTTAAACAAATACCCACGATTATACCCAATACCCAAAGTTTATCAAATATCATCACATATGAGTCATTAGGGCCGGATTTTATGAGATAGAACCAAACAAATATCTAGGTTCTTGTCACTTGCCCTAAATATCAAGAAATATCAAGATATTTCATGCACTTGCATTCCTTAACCATGCATCCTAGTTAGACTTAACTAGGGATCCTTAACCATGGTTAGCTCCTATATAAGGACTTAACTAGCAAGATAAACACACATAACACATTCCTAAGGTGTAAATCAAAACAATCTCTCCCATTTTACTCTTGATAGGCCACGGCTCAAAAACACCCCTTTACACAATCCATACAAATTTTTCTACCAATTATACAAACATACACACATCATTCCTAAGACCTTCTAAGGTGTTTGCAAGCATTGGTTAACCATTTACAAGTGTTGAAGCAAAGAATGGAAGATTAGGGTTTCAAACCTAATCTAGGGTTTTCATACTTGCAAGCTTGGATTTGTGATCCAAACAAGGGTTTGGATTGTGTTGGTCATCATACTACATATCATTAAGGTTATCTAAGACTCTTTATGTATTCATACTTATGATTTTATGTGTTCATATGTTTTATTTAGCTAAATCACCATTTAGGGTTTCTTTAATGGGTTTTGATTAAAAGTGAGATTAGAACACTTGTTATCTTGAACTCTTGGACAAAACATGACCTAATGGACCTAATATATGTAAGACATAAGATATTAAGGGTTCTAATGGATTTGTAACAAAGTGGTAAAGCTAAAAAGTTCTAAAAACAAGTTTTAAACACTTTTTGAGAAATTTATCTTAGGGGGCTGTTTGTATTCGAAAAATTACATATGTATTTTATACTTTTATAAAATACTACATGTCACAAGGATCGAGGGGTCATAAAGAACTCGAAAAACCGATTAATAACGAAGAAGATACGCTATTTACAAGTTTACGATAGTTAATACTTTTATAAAACTATTTTTATAAAAGTTACTATTCATGGCAGAAACTTATACTTTGTAAAACATAAATAATATGATAAAACTTTTAATTTCGAGATCGTGCTCGAAAGAATCGCTAAAAACGGAGCTATAACGAATAAGATACGACGTTTACGCTAATTAAAACGTAAAAACGAGTTTATAGTTGTGATGAACAGTAAAATCACTATTCACATCAGAATCATGAAAACCTAAAAATGTGATTTTATGATCACTCGTCTTACTACGAAAGCGTGGGCATAAGAAACGCGAGAAACGGACTAAAAACGACGAAGTTATGTCATTTTTGCTAAAAGGCGTAATTATAAACGTTTTTACCTTATAAATATGATTTCGCTAAAACGATTAGATGGTGATATAGCTATATAGATATATATATGTGTTATTAGTTATCAAAGTGCTATATTACTAGGGAATTTCATAATGAGGCCTCTTCGGATGGCGTATTGACGAGTTGTTGGATTTACGATTTAAAGTATCGTAGCTCCTCGTACGTCATGTCATGACCTCATAATTATGATAGTCCGAACGATAATATGATGATAACTAAATAAGAATATATATGGTAGTTGTTAGACAACGTACTCGAGTACTCATACGACTTATATTGGATTAGGTTGCATTCGGCGATTATCGGACGCATTTTGCGTGATATACTTGATAATATCTCACTCGAAGGTGAGTTTCATAACCCCACGTTTTTAACGTGATTTGTTTTATAAGTTTTTGGTTGAGAACATGCTTGATTATAATTCCATTTACTTGGTTGATTTACAAATTGTTTTATATGCCTCTTTACTTGTCATCGATGAATACAATACTTGGTTACTTTGACGTAAACACATACTTGACTTTTTACTCGAATAATTACAGATTACTTTAGGTTTCATGAACCTGTAAATCACTGGAGGGTGAGCGCAAATGTTATAAAATAGATCCAAAATTGGGGATTGACAACCCCCCTTTCGGTGATAGCTCTCACTAGTTCGAGATCGAACTAACGAACGTTATACCATGTCGGATATGAATGGATTGGTGTCTACATGACCAACAACTATATATTAATGAACATTTACCGTGACTTGAATAAAGTGGCATACTTACAAGTCTACGTCGCAGTTTCCATGAACTTAGAGAAATTGTAAGTCATTGTTTATACACACATGAATATTTATGTTGCATACTAGGCAATATAAGATACTTGAAAGTTATCGGGATATTGTGCTCATTATAATATCTACTTGAAACATTTTTGGATATTGTGTTCATTATAATATCTACTTGAAACATTTTTTGATATTGTGCTCATTATAATATCTACTTGAAACATTTTTGGATATTGTGTTCATTATAATATCTACTTGAAACATTTTTGGGATTTACATTCATACTTACAAAAACCTATAAACTCACCAACTTTAATGTTGACACTTTTAAGCATATTTTTCTCAGGTGAAATAGATATATGACATACTTGATATGCATTGGAGTCCAAATTTACAAGATTTCTTTTCAAACGACTCAGTTAGAGGTCGTTCTCTCCTGACTTGTGCAATGGGATCGTGAAGTAACGCTCCCGGAAATACATTCCGCTGCGACCAAATTTTGGGGGTGTTACAGACACACGTACACCTCTTCTTTTAACGTACCATGCAAGAATGCAGTTTTCACGTCCATTTGAAACACCATGAACGATTTATGTGCAGCATATGCCAAAAATATCTTGATAGCTTCTATTATAGCAATCGAAGCGAAGGATTCTTCAAAATCTATTCCTTCCTCTTGACGGTACCCCCTCACAACTAAACGAGTCTTGTTTTGGATGACCGTGTTTTCTTCATCATGCTGTTTTGAATAACCATTTCAAGGTAAGAGGTTTTATGTTATCCGGAGGAGGAACTAACACCCATACATCAAGCCTTTTGAACTGAAGAAGCTCTTCTTGCATTGATTCAATCCATGCAGGGTCGGTCATAGCCTCGTTGACAGTTTTTAGTTCCATTATGCTCACCGTTAATGCATACATGCACATGTCACCATTTGTTCTTAATTGATTTCTTGTTAGGACTGGTCGTGAGGGTTCTTTAATCACTTGTTCTAGAGGGTGATCCTTAGTCCATTGATATTCATGAGGGTACGGTTGGTAAAACGTATGCATGTTTGATGGATCCACATATTGTAAGGATGATGATTCAACAGCACTTGTGGATGGAGTAGCGAAAGGATTTACAAATGTATTTTCATCGAACATAGCATTCAGAACATTGTCAGCAATTGATGCGGGTTGATGCTGAGCATGTTGTTGTTGTGCTTTGAGCTCGTTAATATTTTGTGAGGTGCTTGGAATACTTGTTGTTTGAGAGGATGAATGTGTTGGTGTCAGGGCGGTGTCTGCTGTTGTTGTAGTTGCCGTTGGAGTCTAAAGAACTTGAGGTGCTTGAGCAGCCAGAACAGTTCTTAGAGCAGCTGACGGTTGACCACCAATGTGATCATCATGCATAGCTTCAAACAGTAAATCTAATTCACCTTCAGTTGGTCGTTTGACAGAGCATAAGGAAGATCGAGTCCTGAACTGATTTATCCATAAGTCATGCTTTGAAGCCCGGGTTTTAAACTGTTTTGTTCAAAAGCCATAGCTGAAAGCTAATCAAATGTCACATTCATTGTCTTCATGATTTTCTTTTTCCTTCGGTTGTAAACTCTGTAAGCATAGGAATTTGCAGAGTAACAAATAAAAATTCCAATATTACCTTTTGCACCAACCTTCCCAATATCTTCACGATCATTCCTGGGATAACAGAGAGCCCCAAATACATAAAGAAAGGAGATATCCAGTTTTCTGCCATTAATAAGCTCGTATGGTGTTTTGTTAAATCGACGGTAAATGATGGAGCGGTTTTGAGTGTAGCACGCAGTAGCAATTGCTTCATCCCATAAGAATAACAGTGCACGATAAAAAAATCAACATTGTTCTAGCCGCCTCCACTAGCGTGAGGTTCCTTTGTTCTACTACTCCGTTTTGTTGAGGGGTACGGACAGAAGATGCTTGGTGGGAAATGCCAACACTCTTAAAATATTCTTGAAGCACTTGGTTTTTGAATTCTGTGCCATTGTCGGTTCTTACAATAATGACTGGGGCTTGAAGTAGAACTGTAATTTTCTTGAGAAAGGTTTTAATCTCCTCTGGTGCTTCATCTTTTGATCTGAGAAAGACTACTCAAGTGTAACGGGAGTAGTCGTCCACAATTACCAAAACATATCGCTTTCCATTTATGCTAGCGATTCTCATTGGACCACACAAATCCATATGAAGAAGGTGTAACCTTTGCTTAGAATTTGGAACGGGTTTGGGTGGGTGAGATGCCCTTTTGCTTTTTCCTTTCTCACATGAGGAACAAAGATGTTCTTTATGATATTTGAACTTTGGAAGACCGGTGACAAGATCGTTTCTGCCAAGGTTATTTATGATGTCGATGTTGAGGTGGGATAAACGTTGATGCCACAACCACGACTTGGTAGAAGTAGCTTGAGCCATGAGGCAAATTGGAGATGCACAGGCCATATCATGGAGATTGATGGTGTAAAGGTTTGTTGAACGATTTCCTTTTAACAAATCAACTCCTTCGAGATTTCTGACAAAACATGTGTTTCTTCTAAAAGCGACCTCTAAATCTGAATCATAAAACTGTCCAACCGAGAACAAGTTGTGCCCCAAGCCCTCAATGAAATAAACCCTGGTGATCAATATATTTCCCCATTAAAGATCACTGAAACCCAGAATTGCAGCTACATGATCATTCCCAAAGCGAACAATTCCCAAGAACTTCCAGATGAAGTTTATGAGAAGCTTTAGATTCTCGGTCATATGCTTGGAACAACTTGAGTTGACGCACCACAGACATATTTGGATAACCTGCCAAGAAAAGAGGTGGAATTTGGAAACCGTTTGATTTTAGGTTCCTGAGCGTTAGGAGTACATGCATTATCACCATTAGATTCACTAGATGCAATTATCTTTCCTTTAATGTCAAACATCTTTCCAGTGGGTGACCACCTAAGGCGCATTCTAGGTTGACTAGGCTTAGGTGAAGCAAGTCTTTCTTTGGGCCCTACATTCTTCGGTTTCCAGATCTGAGCCTTATGTTTCGTTTGATTTTCAATGTTAGAAACATTTGCCTTTTGTTTCTTACTATGAGAATTCATGCCATTCACATAATTAAGCACACAAGCATCATGATTTGCAATACTTAAACATTGCTTACACATAGCACAAACAATTTCAGATTTATCATTCCAAATAGCAAGCTTAATGTTATTACATTCAGATGACATATGTTTCTTATTCTTAGTAAGCACTAAATTCCTAGGGTGATCTTCTACTTTGACTTCTTTATTCTTAATGCAACTACTCTTAGACACAGAAGGGACCCTATCATTCTTTGTATTGCTCCTAGGCTGTGGCCTTCTGGTCTTAGTAGTGATATCTACTCATGTAGAAGAGAAACCATTTGAGTCAGAATTAGCAACTTTCTTAATAATGACATGAGGTTGTGAAACAAAGATCAGATTTATCCTAACGCTTGCTTTAGTTGGTTTGTTAGGCACAAACTTTTCTTCCCTGGAGTTCTTAAAAGGATTAATCTTAAACATTCCAGGTGCAATCACTTTATCATTGTCTATAACCTTTGATTCATTGGTGGTAGGTACCGAGTTTGAATTGACTGGATTTGTCAAATCATTCATCTTATCGACCTTTTGAGGAATCCGAGTTTTTGAAAAATTTGGACGCTCAAATTGAAATGCATTTGGTTGTCTTACAACAAACTGGTTTCTTAAATATTGCAAAAACGGTTTCCTCTCGGTCGATTGATTTGTAAATTTAGTATTCGTACTCATACCTTTGGAGGTGTCCTATTGTTCAGATGCCTTATCGAACAACTGAGCTCTTAGCTTAGCATTTTCATAAATCGTGTCATGTAATTTGTTCTACAAAGAGTCAATTATTACTTTGGTTCGAGTCTGTGTTATATTTATAAAGTCAAACAGGTTCTTGTACGCGGTCTTAAGATGAGCATTTTCTTTTTCATAATTCCGGACCTGAAACTCTAATTCTACATTCTTATTTTCAAGTTTCTAAGGCAAAGGATCAAGGGTATTTAATACACATGGAATATCCTTACATTTACCTTTTTGATCTCCCAACTGAGCTTGCAACCGTTCGATCTTTTGTTGCATGTCATTGTAAGCTTTATCGTATGAAATTTTGTCATATTTGCACTCTTCACATTTTTTGTACCAATCATTCCAAAGTTTAGCATATTCATTCTCCTTTTTAATGATACAATTTTCAAATCGTTCTTTCGTACGTTCAAGCTCAGTTTGGAGATTTGATGTATCTACAACCCAATTATTTTGCACAATAGACATAATATCCTGATTGACGACTGCTCTCAAGAGACGCTCAACTTCCAATTCCAATGCCTTGTGCTTAGCAAGAGATTCGTTAGCTTCATTTGCAAGAGATTGGAAGTCTCGAACAAATTTGGCTACTTCTTTCAAAAATTATATTTTGAAATTTTACACTCTAGCATCAACTTGGCTAACGATAGGGAAAATTTCATCTTTTATAATTTTGTGAATCTCTTGGTGAGCAGAAGACGACCAATTGTGTATATCTAAAGTCACTTTTTATTTAACAACCCATTGAAGAGTCACAATGGTGCTTTTTACCTCATTTAGGAATTTCCGTGCAACACTTGGTGTAGTATCATCCAAAAACTCTTCATTTGGTATTGAAATTGATTTAGAAACATTGGCCATTTTGAAATTATTTGAAAGATACAACTCTTCACGTGACTTGGCCGTTTGAGAAACAAAAACTCCCGAAAGATGATTAATCTTTGTATAATTTGCTGGTTTTATTTCTTTGTTTAATAGTTTCATTTTTAAGCGACTCTCTTGAGCAAGTTCTAGTGTCTCCTCCGAATCATATACAGTCAGAGGATCATGCTTCTCTAATAGAACTTTGCTATTAAACAAACTCTGTAGTTTTTGCTGAGCTTGCTTGAGATAAAATAGATTTTGATAACCCAAAGCCATTTTCTGTTCGGTGTGGTAAAACGATTCTGTCTTAGGTGAAAGCATGTGCATCGTTTGAATTGATTGACCCGTTTTAACCATATATTATCTAATTCCTTTACTTTATTCTCAAGTTGAATTTGTTTATTAAGAAGCTCGTCTTCGCGTATTTTGAAATCAAACTTCAACCTTTTCTTTTCTTCTTGAAGAGAAGAAACGGTTGATTTTTCCTTTGAAAGCTGTTTATTTAAATTTAAAATTTCCTCATTCAAAGTTGTTATTTGTTTACCTGAACTTAAATGGAGTGCATTTATCTTTTTAGAAAGACATTGTTCTTGATAAACAGACTGTTGATAACACCTTTCAAGTTTGTCATATTTTTCTTGACTAATTTCAAAACACCTTTCTTGATTTTTATATCTAGCAAGCTCAGTGGTCAATTCTGCATTTTTTTCTTTCATTTTGCGATTGACCGAGTTGACTTTCTCAACTTGATTGGGGCGGCATCGAGTTGACTATTTCTCAACTTCAGCAGCTAAATTAAATGAAATAATGATTCATTATGGTGCGCACATTGTTTCCCCTCAACATTTCAGATTTTTTACTATTCTACAGTTCCCAATACACTATACCTAAGAATAGTTAAACTCTAATTTTCTCCTGCCAAAACAAATCCTATAAAAAGAAATTAATATCTAAATTAATATAAGAAAACTAAATCCATACTTACTTGTTTCCTCAACATTTACAGAATGTTGTTCTACTGTTCCCCCACCTTGTTCCACACTAGAAACCTCAGAAATAACATTACTATCATTCTGTGGTACTTGGTGTGGTTCAGGAATGGGCTCGAGTAGCTCAGTATACTGCTCCTCTTGAGTAAACATATTAAATATCTCATCATTATAGCAGTTTTCATGAAGTTGTACCTCAGCAGATCTGTCTGAGTCATAGCTGAGAGATGTGTTAGTTTGAGTACCCAAAGTTGATGCTTGCTACAGATTAGCCATTAAAATGCAGTTTGCATTGACTTCCTTAATCTCATCCAAGTCTGTTGTAGCAGCCATCAAGTCAAACTCTTTAGCTTGTAGTTGGATTCCTACTTCTTCCTTTTGAGCAATCAGCAACTGAGTCTGAAGATAAGCTGCATCCATTCTCCTTGGTCTGACTGTGCAGTTCCTGGTAAGATGAACCAATCCTCTGCAATTATAACACCTTATATGATTACCATTATTCCCATTTGAATTACCCTCAGCCCGTGCTGCTACAACATCACCATTCCCGTTCTTATTGGCTATACCCGGAACAACAATTACCCTATTCTGGTTTCCAACATTTTGAACACCCGAATTCTGAACAACCTGATTCCCTACATTCTGCCCAGCATACTGTCTAAACTGATTCCCCCATTTCCTCCAACCATCTGAATTTGATTATCTTGACCCAAATTCATACCCAGTTGAGCAATCTGCCTATTTCGAGGGTTGGATGAAATTCTCTGGTTATTGTTGGTTGGTGTAGAGTAGTTTAGTTTGAATACCTTGGTCATAAGAGTAAGTGCCATGTTCATTGCAGCTGTAGGGTCTCTAATATCTTCGGGATTTGACATAGGTTGTTGCATGTAGTTCTGATTGAATGATGGTTATGGGTTATAGTTGTTGTTGGGTAGTGGTTGTTGTATGTAAGTGCTTGATGAAGGTAAATCTGGGTGAAACATTAGATAATTGAAAGGATTGTTGGAATTTTCCATGAGTGCTAAGGGATCTTGTGTTTTTGTAAGTCGTTCAGCTCTTAGTTCATCTACCTCCTTTTGATTGTACTTCAAGAAGTCATACAACTGAGTGTAATCTATAGTATGTAAGTCCTTTGCTTGATGCACGATGGTAACATGTCGACTCCATTCTGGTTGTAAGTTGTTTAGGAACTTGAGATTATTGGCAATCTTTTCTGGAAAGTGTTTGTTTCTCTTGAAATCATTTATAAGTATTGAGAAACGATGATAGTAAGACTCAATCGATTCCCCATCAGTGGAAGAAAACCTTTCTCACTCATTAAACAACTTAGCTTTCTTCTCTTGGATTCCAATGTTAGAACCTTTCATCATCTACTGAACACGTAACCAGATTTCTTGAGCAGTTTCACAACTATCAACAGCAGCGTAGATGTCTTCGGGAAGACCGAGAAGAATGGTTTGAATTGCTTGATCATCAGCTTCCATTTGTTTAATTTCTGCTTCCGTGAGTTCATCGTCAGTTTGTTCATGAAACGTTTCAGGAACAGGAACTATACGGGCTGGAACACCTGGTTCAGCAATCATTCGTCTGACATATGGACCATTCATAATGGAGTTGTAGAATAACTTTCCATTTGGTCTACTCTTAGCATAACGAAGAAGACGAGACGACCATGAAACATAGTTCTCTTTGTTGAGCATAGGAGGACGGTTTTCAGAACCGGTTGCATAAATGTCTTGTTGAGTCTACATTGCAAAGGTGATGTGAAAAGATAAGATAAGATCATTTTAGAGATTAGTGATTATGATTTGCGTTAGATTAAAGTCAAACAGATTAAGTCCTTGGGAATTCACGGGATTTTACAAGTCTATAACTTAAACTGGAAAAGATTGAGCTTTTACGGGATTTTACAAAGTTAAGAAGAAACCATGAATTGATGATTGTTTTAGATAAAGGTTTGTTTGTTGTTTGATTATTGTCTTTTAAAGGCCAAAGTCTGAATTGTCCAAAATATAGGTTTACCAAAAATTACCTTTGTACCGAAAATGAATCACCGAAAATTGCCTTTGAAAATGAAATTCGGTAATGTGAAACTTAAGCAAACCGCCACCATAAATTAAGTAAACCACTAGCAAGTGTTGTTCAATAAACCGTTGCCATATTCAGACAAACCGCTGGCTATCTTTTCTTAAACCGCTGCATAATTTTGTCGATAAACCGCAGCCAGTTTTAAGTTACCAAACCGCTGTCTATTAAAGCCAAACCGCTGGCATATTGAAATGGGCAAACCGCCGTGTGTTTTGTGAGCAAACCACTGGCACTAAGACTTGCAAACCACTGTTAAAGTTTGAATTAACAAACCGCTACCAGATAAAATCTAACAAACTGCTGCCTATAGTATTTTATCAAACCGCTGCTTAGTAGAAGCACCAAACCACTGCCACCAAGAGAGACTTAAAGAAAAAACTTAAACTAATCAAATAAGCCCCAAAATGAAGTTCAATAAGCTAGGATACGCTATAACAAGGTCACAAATAAAGAAAGTACACATGGACGGTTCAAAACAACAACAAAAAGTCTTAAAGATTGATTTTCTAACTCTTTTTGAACCAAAACATTCGAACAACAAAAAAACAACGAAACAATAATCTCTAATAAGTTACCACACACAAATCACATAACCCAACCTTGGCTCTTGATACCACTTGTTAGGATATCATTTCATCACCTCAAACACAAAAATAAGAAAAATAGATTTTAGAGAGAGCAGTAAAAAAAAAAAGTAAAAAAAAAGAAAAATGGTTACTTGTCATAAAAGAAAAATGAGAAGCAACACCCTCTCCATACTTGGAGAGGGCATTATATAGTTACAAGAAAGGGCTATTCTTGTGGGCTTTGAGTTGGGCCGGATCTTAACACAAATGGGCTTGAGCCCGACAACTAGGCCCAACTAACTTAACTAAATTCCCGTAAACTACGATTTACTTATACAACACTCGGGAATAATAATAATGACCATCACTTTAATAAATACCACGGCGAACAAGTTTAAATGCTTAAACTTATGTCAAAATCCTTGTTGTTGGTTTTCATTGCTTTTTTGTGTGTTAGTGCTTATTTTGTTTTCGTAATAGCTATTAAACATTTTGGTTAGATCAAGTTTTAGCTTAAAATCGTTTGAGCTTATAATTAAGAGTTTCATGTTCTAGGAGCTTAGTCGGTTACTTGAATTGCTTATACTCGTTATGCTATTTGTAGATCTAAAAAAATTGTTTAGCTTATCATTAAGGTTTGAAGTTTATAGAGCTTATCTCGTTGTTTAGTTGCTAAATCCTGTTTGCTTATTAGACTAGTGCTTATTTCGTCAAGGTTTTAGCTTATTAAAAAGTTTTAGTTTAATATTTCGTTCTAGCTTAAAACCCGTACTAAGTTTAGAATTCGTTTAGCTTAATGTCATCGTATCTAGTTCTATTGATTATCTCACTTTTTATGATTGCTTATCTCATATGTTTATATGCTCGTGGCTTATCGTATTTGCTTATCTTGTGATCAAGTTTGTTTACTAGAAAGTGTTTCTTTTGTTAAATAGCAACTGTGTGCGTGTAGTTTTTTTTAAACATCGAATTTGGGCCTTGTGTGTTTGGGCCGTAACTTGAGAATTGGATCACGATTAAGGGGTTACGTTTCATTTGTCTGATACTTGATTGGGCCTAATAGTACATAACAGTGAATTGCAAAAAAAACTGTGAAATGGGATAACATGTTAACTGTTAACAATTTGAATTGTTTTGTTGTTTGACTTTTTGGTACCGGTCAACTCACGAGGCGTGAAGCTTAAGGGTTTATTTAGCTAGACCGAATTTGATTATTTGTTTTAGCTAAATAAATCGGGTGTTATTTGTTTAATTGCGGGTCTTCAATTCGGTTCCATTTTCTATCCTTTTTCAATATAATAGTATAGTTTAGTATAAAAAATGTTTTGCTTTGCTTATTTGATCATCATGAGTAGCGAGTAGTTTAATTAATGCTTGTTAAGTGAAATTGTGATTTGGGATTTAAGTGTGGATTTGAAAAAGGTTTAATTGATTAATAATTTTGGATTATTTAGATTGGTGGTTTAAATATTTTGAAGGGCAAAATCCAGAAAAATAGTTAAACTACACATCTAGTAATTAATATCTTTTTAAGAG